>JAJAGP010001573.1:63819-160668 GCA_025084515.1 Ancistrus triradiatus | reverse complement strand
AAGATGGAACGTGGCTGGGTGTTCCAGCATGACAATGATCCCAAACACACCGCTCAGGCGACGAAGGGGTGGCTCCGTAAAAAGCATTTCAAGGTCCTGGAGTGGCCTAGGCAATCTCCAGACCTCAACCCCATAGAAAATTTGTGGAGGGAGTTGAAAGTCCATGTTGCCCAGCGACAGCCCCAAAACATCACTGTTCTAGAGGAGATCTACATGGAGGAATGGGCCAAAATACCAGCTACAGTGTGTGCCAACCTGGTGAAGACTTACAGGAAACGTTTGACCTCTGTCATTGCCAACAAAGGTTATGTTACAAAGTATTGAGCTGAACTTTTGTTATTGATCAAATATTTTTTTTTCCCTCCACAATTTACAATTAAATTCTTTAAAAATCCTACAATGTGATTTCCTGGATTTTTTTTCTCATTATGCCTCTCATAGTTGAAGTGTACCTATGATGAAAACTACAGACCTCTCTCATCTATCTATGTAGGAGAACTTGCACAATCAGTTGCTGACTAAATACTTTTTTGCCCCACTGTACATGTGAAGTGCAACATGTGTAAGAAGTCACAATAATAATAAAATTGTAGTCAGTAATAGAATAAAGCATGACCTAGGATCCCCTGTCGATGCAGTTACACTTCTGATGGCCAGAAATATCATTAATGTTGATGTTATGGATCAGTGATGTACACCAGTCAGTCATAACATTAACACCACTGACAAGTGAATAACATTGACGGTGTGATGCTCTGAGCAATATTTGTTTGGGAAACTTTTGGGTCCTGATATTAATGTGGACACATCACCTACCTAAACAATGTTGCAACCCCTTCACGGTAATGGTGTTCCCTAATGGCAGTTGGCTCTTCCAGCATATGACACGCCCTGCCACACTGCAAATATTGGTCAGGACTGGTTTGAGGACCATAAAGAGTTCAAGGTGTTGACTTGGCCTTCAAATTCTGCAAATCTCAGTCCGATCAAACATGGTGAACAAACAGCAAACAGGCATCACCTTGTAACTTAAAAGACTTAAAGGATCTACTGCTAATGTCTTAGTGCCGAATTCCAAAGGACACCTCCAGAGGGCTTGTGAAGTTCATCCCATGATGGGTCAGAGCCTTCATGGCATGAGATGAACCCACAAAAGTTTAGGCAGGTGGCTTAATGTTATGGCTGTTCGGTGTATACTAATGTGACGTGCCACAGACCCAGCCCCCACCCTCAAGTAGGTCTGGTAACTCAAGGAACTCCAGTGAGGTGGAACATTAGTGAAGATGAAGTTTGAGTGAGTCAGGCCAGCGTGTTCCTGTCAAAACTAATCATTGTAAAATCACATTATGTGATTCATTATGTAATGAATAAAAGAGAAGCTGACAAATGGAATAAGAGGTGGGTTAAATTCATAAAGTATTGTGCTGTGCAAAAGTCGTAGGCCACCATTAGTTTAGATATATCATTATTTTAGCAATGGTATAATGACCATATATAATTATTTCCTAGTCTGTGTATTAGAATACAACCAGAAATACAGAAAATGTGTGTAGTGTTAAACTGAAAAAAGTCAGAAAAAACTGCTTCTATAGGCTAAAGTGGCAATTTAATGTGAGCTGCCCTTATACTTGAGCAATAGCAGCATCTGGCAGATTCATGGCGATGCCAAGTTGACCCTTCTGCAGTCTGAAGAAGCTTGATCAGGAATGGTCTTTTTGGAAGAGTAACAGCAAAGAAACCTCTTTTTGGAAATGGCAACAGGATGAAAAGGCTAAGACTGGATGAAAAGCTCACAAAGACTGGAATGAAGATCAGTGGAAAAGAGCATCATGGCGTGAAGAATCCTAGTTTGAAAATTTTGGCAATATGTTATATATGGTCAATATATCGTTGCTAAAACAACAAATCTAATGGTGGCCTAAGACTTTTGCATAGTACCGTCTATGCAGTTACATAAAATAACAAGTCTCATTGACAGAGTGTAGCGTAGAGGTATCATTAGCCCAGGAACATGAATAGGCCAGAATGCACCATGGTCAGGGTACTAGCTAATTCTACACCTACAGTTGATTTGCCCACCTACCGGCATGGTTTTGGGAGGAGGGATGATACCAGAGTGTATAGTCTCTTCACAATATGATATTAACCATTTGTTTCCAATGTAGTACATGTATATTCAGTTCTAAGATGGAGCACACTGATTAATGTCGTATGGCTGAGATAATCGTGCTTGGTTGATTTATGAGCGTTGTCTTCTGGTGTTGATTTGTTCCTGTTGTAACATGGATTATGTCATGTGCCATTTGTAAGATACATCATTTACTCCACCTTTCTGTCAGTCAACAATTACCAGTAATCTCGAGCCCTGCCAGACATTTGTCACGGCACAAAACAAATCAGAGAAATTTTCCAGTAAAAAATGTGTGAAATGAGGTCAGCGTGGTTATTCTCCACTGTACAGTGTGCCAGTGCTCCACATTGGCAACATGTGTTCATCAGAGGTTGTGTGTGTGTGACTTGTTTTTGATCTGCTGTTTAAAAAAAACTTTGTTCTTTCTTCTCCAGATCCGCTGCCAACACCCCAGTCTGGAAGGCCCTCGCCGTGAGTCCATTTTCTTCCTCTTTACCTTGTACCACAGCCAAGCTTCTTCATTACTAATCATTAACCACAGGAGAAGGAGAAAGAAAACAGTGCTTACTTTAAGAAACCAATGAGTCAACTGGCCCGTTAGAATTGTCAAGCAGAGGACAAAGATACAGTTTTATCTACGCATGGATATGATTAGTGGCTGACATGAGCGGTCAAGCACTCCTTGCATAACCACAATTTGATTAGTGGAATACGTCTTAAAATTCACAAATTGAATTGATTTGGCCTGACTTTAAAAACCCCGGCTCATTTGACGTTACTGTGCGGATCCTTGACATGGCGCAATAACTTGTCCACCACACAGGGTTGTTATTGAGCGTGTGGTCTCTCTGGTATGCTGACCTTCAGTAATGACAGCAAGACACCTAATCAGAACCAAGTGTGTGACTGAATCCCAAGTGGCGTTCCACTAGGACATGTGGTGAGCACAGTGACTGAAGCTAGATTGACATAGCTCCAGGTATTGTAAGAAATGGGAAAATCTTACTGAAAGTACCATAATGAGAATAAATCTGAAACTATTATTTGTTATAAAATGTTAATATTAAGTCTTCGGGCACTTTTTTCTTTTTTAAGTACTTATGCAACAGGTGCCTGGTTTTAGGCACTTGAACCAAAAGGATTATTCCTTATTAAGTTGCTTTTAAGTAAAGCAAAATAACTTCTTACATCCATCAGACTGCTTAAACATTGAGTAAGGGATCATTTTAATGTGCTTGATCGCACACAAAATTACTCATAATGCCAGTCACTACAGCGAAAGACATTTGTGGGGTTTTTTCTGTGGTTTTTACCACTAAAACACACTTATCCTAGCAAAACACATTAATCCTAGCATCATTGCGAAGTTTCCTCTCACAGGTGTTCGTGCGCATGTAAACTGAATTGACACTGCAGTTTCTGTTTATATGTGTTGACAAGCCGTGTTTATACATCTTGTCAACGCTTTTGACCAAAACGTGTGGAAATTTTTGCATGAAGCAGCTAGTCTAAGGTCAGAAGTGTGGGCTGTGCTTGCACTACATTTACTCATTCATAGTTGCGGTAGAAAAGAGTCAAGAGATGGCTTTGAGTTGGACTGAGTTTTGAGAATGAACCAGGGTATTGAAAAGAAAGCATGTGACTGTGAGGGGGGAAAAGTAAGGATAGGGCAACAGCACACACATTCTCCTACCATGTCTCTGGCATTTGATTTAGCATGTGGGTCTTTTAGTTATCAACAGCTGGCACATGTTTGTGTTTATATGCAGTATGTAGTTCTGTGCGGAGGGTTTATCTGGATCTCAATGAAATCTGTAGGTGTTATTTATGACTGAATTTTTTTTTCTGTGTTGCATACAGATAGTATTGCGTGTCTTTCTGATAAAGTCCGCAGCCAACAATAACCAGCTGTCTGGGTGTCATGCCAGCATTTCAAACTCATTTTCATCTTTGACCCAGCTGAACTTGAGAGATGAGAGAACATGTTTGCTCCTGCTGGAGATGGGGATTTGAGTATGAGACTCGGACTGGAGTTGCACTTAAGTCGCTAAAAAGTGAAATCAGACTTGAGTTGAGACTCGTCCTCAAATGATTGAGTCTTGTGCCTCGAGATTTGGGACTCCTGAACAATCTTTCAACAAACGATTTCATATAGTTATTAGGATTGCTATATAGGTAACCTCGGATTGTTATATAACTCGGCATGCAGTTATGTCTCAGGCAGATATGTAAATGATTACAGATGTGGTCTGATTAGACACTAGGCCACAACAGGGCGTAAAAATGCTTCTATGACTGCCCTATAAAAAGGCTCTCAGAGGCTACTTTTGGGTTGTGTACCTCTTAGTAAGAGGTCATAGACTGTTAGACATGCCTCTATGAAGCACTCGAAGACATTTTGCCCAGTTGACAGACTTTGAGACAGGGAACATCACTGGACTGAAAGAAGCAGGATGGTCATTTCAACGAATTGCCCTTCATGTAGGCCATTCTGACCTAGCTGTAAGGAGATGTTGGGAGCAGTGGTTCCGTGAGGGCACACACACGGAGAACAGGCTTCGGACGGCCCAGATAGACGGCTTCCCCCAACCACTGCTCATATTCATGCTTTGCTGCCAATTTACCCACCAGAAATTATAACGAGTATCTTGTAACAGAGTGTCAACAAGCAAACGATCACATGCAAAGTCTACAGCATCAGAATAAATGATGCACGATCAACACCATCAACTTTCATAAGGCATCTCAGAATGCAATCAGATAGGTAAATCCTTTGGTAATGTGAAAGATATATATATGTGTGTGTGTGTGTGTGTATTTTTTTTCTTTTTGTTTGTGAAGTAGCTTTATGTTTTTTAGCTGCTTTCGACTTTTTGATCCAATGTGAAACTACAGACACAGACTTTGAACACCATAGAGTCTGCTCTTTGTTGTGAGCACCATATGTGTAGAAAAAGTAGAAAATATTGTCCTGGATGTTTTTGCATTTTTGCATTTCTGAAGTAAAAAAGGAGGTCTTTGTCGCTCATCACTGTATCTATCCTTTCTGTTGAGCAGCACTTGGAGCAAGACCTAGGCATTATGATGTACCTGGCAACCCTCCAGCTCACATTAATACTGATTAAAGCCAAAAAAAATCCGCTTCACTCCATAACGGTTAAGTGGACAGCATGTTGAGTCCAGACCAAGTGCCGCCATTGAGATGTTATCCTGTTGGTTATCATCAGAGAACACCATCCTGCCAGATCTCATCAGAAAGAGACTCTGATGTTTTTTTTCCCCTCTCCTCTTCCATTTTTCTAGTGATGTGACAAAGTGTCAGACTTGGCAGGGTGAGAGGCACCTGTTATAGTGTGACAGTGGATGGTCTCTCATGGGGGTTTTTATAGCTGGGACTCTAATGAAATGGTTCCCTGGATGACTCCCAGCACATAGCCAGCTGGGGTTGGGAGTGATGTCATTCTAGTCAGTGTGCTAAAGAGTGGGGGTGCAGTAAGAACTGGATGAAACGAAAAGTAGGAGGAAGAACTGAGAAGTTGGGGAGTTTTGAACAGATAGTGAAGTGAAATCTTAAGATAAGGCTAAAAGGGTCATACTGTCAAGAGAGGACAGGACTTGTTCTTCAGACTGATGTTCTTCTGGCTTTTTGCTCACACAACTTCTTAACAGGGCGTCTTGTTCAAATTCCAGATCAGCGGGAAGAGAACAAAATGTTAAGGTTACGTGGTGTTTCCCATAAAATATTACATAACTATTTTAATCCCCTAACCCACTATCTGAACCACTAACCCGTTGTTTATATTGTAGGGTTTAATGCACCAAGAAACTGCTGTGAGACAGCAGAGAACGTGCACACACAAGCACATGCGTACACGTGCTTAATCCACAGATGGCAGGCAGGAGGAACAAACAAAAACTCCTTTGCCATTATGTTATACTGACATTATTGAAAGTAGTACCAAATAGGGACAGGTACCAAATAGGGATTTCCTCTTAGGGGACAGAGGATGTAGGAATTCTGTTATCCCTTTTCAGGTTTTACCCCTACTTATCATGGTCAAGGTTGCAGGGGGCACTCTAGAGCCTGTCCCAATATTCACTGGGCACAAGCAGCGATACACCCTGGACAGGGCAGCAGTCCATCACACGGTTCTCTAACCACACCACCCAACTTTCACGTTACAAGTGCTGGATTTGAATCCAGGTCTTCAGGAACTGCTGTTTCCAGCAGCTGGCTCTTACCTAGGAGCCACAGGGACCTGCACATCTGTTATCTGAATGCTGATTATCCAAACCATTTTCCTGAACAATGTGCACTCAGAAAACGAGGTTTGACTGTATGTTTTTTGACTTTCATTGTCTTCTACAGTTGCTACTGGGAAAATAGCACATCTACATACATAGATGTTTGGCTCAGCTCTTGTTCTGACACCTCCCCCTCTCTGTGATTGGTTCAATCGGTGGTCTGAAGGAAAAGCCAACTTGCTAGTAATTGTTATCATTTGTAAAACCCTCTACAGGTTATAATTTTTTATAATTGTAATTTCTGGTGCACAGTACATGTTTCCACTGTGTGATGGTCCATCCTAGATGCCTCCAAATCCAGAGAATCGAAGCCGCTTCTGGACATGGTTAACATCTTTTTTGCACAGTAATGTTTTAAGTGGCATTTGTGAATGTAGCTCTGTATTGTAGTGCTTGACAAAGTTTTGCAAAGTAAACCCTTGAATGATGGATCTTGATGCCATCTGAGGGATTGGAGGTCACAGTTTTCCTCGCCCTGAAATTCCTCCAGATTCATTGAATTGTTTAATGATATTATGCACTGTAGAGGAAGAAATATGTAAATCCCTTAAATCCCTTAATATTTCTTTTAGGAATATTGTTTTTAAATATTTCATAACTTTCCCACTCATGTGTTGACACCCTGAAGATCCTCTGCCCATGTTTGCTCCTCAAAGACTCAGCCTTTCGTGGATACTGCTTTTGTACCAAATTACAGTCACCTGTTGACATCACCTGTTTGAAATTACATCATTATTTCATTTGTTTGTTGTTTTTTTTACCTCGTTACTAGCCCTACATTGCTTTAGCCCCATTTTTTGGAATATGTTGCAGGCCTAAAATGCAGGAATGGATGTTTATTAGCAAATGAAATAATATTGACCAGAAAAAAACAAAAATATCTTGGGTTCATACTGTCTGCAATGAAATAAAAGTTAATGTAAGATACAGATGCATTTCTGATTTGGGGGTTGTGGCATACCATTAGACAAAAAAAGACATGAAACATAACAGGATATTGGAAAATACAAACAAAAATAATTGGGGCGAAACAACCATTTTATGGCAATTCTGTGAACCTGAATGGGAGCTAAAGTGCTAATGCAAAATCTAAGAAACCCCTTTTTGAATATCTTCATGTTCCAATAAATTAAAAGCAATAAAAAAACGTGCATTGCATGTAATTGTGCTCTGTAGAGTCGCTGGAGGATTTGATTTTGGATGGTGAAACGTTTTTAAAGCCAAGAATGAAACTTAAAATCCTCCATGTAATTATTATTTTTATGCTGCACCTTGTAAAACGTCTGATTGTGTAATGGTTTGGCTCTTGATGGAAATGCAGCCTGGTTATTAGAAAGGTTTGCTGGTTCCCTAAACAAGCTCTGGCACCACCACCATCTCGTAATATAAAAGGGGTCGTTCTAGGTCTTTGTGTCTCTAAAGCTGTTGACTCTCCGGGGCATGAACCAGCTCTGCTCCTTAGGCCGATGCACTGGGGTTCTCTAAGATAGAGAGGAGCCTCTGAGCTGCATATCAGTGAGCAGCTTTGCTTGTTCTCCAGCTGTCAGCATTTAAGGATGTGAGAAAGAAAGCTGGTCATAAAGGAGACCCCTGGCCCCAGCCTCCTGGTGAACCCGGACTACTGAGTTACTTTCTACCGGGCCTTATGACAACAAACATTAAAGAGCTTTATTCATAGACTCTTAATACATGCAGTATGGATTTTTTTCTAATGCTGCTCTAGCTTTCCACATTGCCTGCTTTATGGGGACCACTTGGGGCAGTGGTAATTGAACACGAGGAAGGGACAGAGTCTCCTAAAGTGGAACAATGGCTACCGTTGTTCCCGAATGTCAATCATACATGAAAACGCTGTTTTTATGTAACACTCCTCTCTGTTGTATTAGTACCGGTATAACATCCCTACAGATCTGCAGGTTAGCTTATACAAGGACAAACTTTAGTAGACCGGGGTGACTACTTAGAATAAAATGAGATAAAATTATCATTGCTGCTCAGATATAACCTACTGCATGCTCCCTGTCACTCCCACCACCCTTCTCTAAGACATAGGCCATAATCCTCATGGCCGGCCTCAAAGCAGAGGGAGAAATTAGATGACAATGGACTCTGTCAGTACATGTTGCTACACTAGTGAAGTTGGCACCACAAATGATCATAAATACAACTGGAAATACTTGTTTGTGCTATGTTTGAGAAAATAAACTTCAGCAAACACTTCATCAATATCTGCATCACAACATAAGTCTTTGTTTGTGGTATGTTTGTGATGTGTTAAGACGAATGTGTGCTGTTTTTGTTAGACTATATATTTTAGCTATTATGTCACAATGCACTTTGTTGAAATCACTCCAAAACAATTTCACTTCAATTGACTGTGTCTGTGGGAGAGGAGTCCAGACAGGGGATCATCCCCAGCACTGCAACAGAACTCTTGCAGGACCTACGATAGACTGGGTTCCCAGTAGTGCTGGGCAGTATGACAGCATCACAGTATGACATATGTATCACGTTTTTTTGTTTCTTTGTTTTTTGTTTTTTTTTAGATTTAGGTGGTTTCATTAGCTGGGCTTCCATCCAAACATTATTAATCCAAACAGACTATTAAATCATATCTACATGTAACAAAACCGTGAACCCTCATGTGACTTGAAAGGGGGTTATTTGAAAAACCATCACCTTTTTGCGCATTTCGGCTTTAGCGATATTCTAACTTTTCCACCTCGTCCTAGCGTAAAACTCTCTTTGCGATTAGTTGGGTGTTTTTTCGGTTTTGGACTTTTTTATGACAAATTTTATGTATGGAAAACACGCTACTCCATATCATGGTATTTTTTTATTTTTTTATTTATGTATTTATGTTTATTGGTCATGACTGGGATTTTGGGCGGCACGGTGGTTTGGTGATTAGCACTGTCACCTCACAGCTCCGAGGTCCTCGGTTCGATCTCGACCCTGGGCTCTGCCTCTGTGAAGTTTGCATGTTCTCCGCATGTTTGTGTGGGTTTCAGGTGGGTCTTCAGGTACTCTGGTTTCCTCCCACGTTCCAAAGACGTGTGTGTTAGGTTAATTGGTGTTTCCGAAGTGCCCCTTAGAGTGTGAATGTGTGTATGAGTGTGTGACTGTGTTGCCGGCTAGGCACCAGTTCTCCCGCGACCCTGACTAGGATGAGCGGATAAGAGAATTTTCTTTATTTCTGCATAAATATGACCTAAAACATCATCAGATTTTCACACAATTCCTAAAAGTAGATCAAGAGAACCCAGTTAAACAAATGAGACAACAATATTATACTTGGTCATTTATTGAAGAAAATGATCCAATATTACATATTAGTGAGTGGCAAAAGTATGTGAACCTCTAGGATTAGCAATTAATGTGAAATTAGAGTCAGGTGTTTTTAATCAATGGGATGACCATTAGGTGAGAGTGGACCCTGTTTAATTTAAAGAACAGGGATCTATCAAAGTCTGCTCTTCACAACACGTTTGTGGAAGTGTATCATGGCATGAACAAAGGAGATTTCTGAGGACCTCAGAAAAAGAGTTGTTGATGCTCATCAGGCTGGAAAAGGTTACAAAACCCATCACTAAAGAGTTTGGACTCCATCAATCTACAGTCAGACAGATTGTGTACAAATGGAGGAAATTCAAGACCATTGTTACCCTCCCCAGGAGTGGTCGGTCAATAAAGATCACTTCAAGAACAAGGCATGTAATAGTTGTCGAGGTCACAAAGGGCCCCAGGGTCACTTCTAAGCATCTGAAGGCCTCTCTCACATTGGCTAATGTTAATGTTCATGAGTCCATCATCAGGACACTGAACAGCAATGGTGTGCATGGCAGGGTTGCAAGGAAAAAGCCACTGCTCTCCAAAAAGAACATTGCTGCTCGTCTGCAGTTTACTAAAGATCAAGTGGACAAACCAGAAGGCTATTGGAAGAATGTTTTGTGGACAGATGAGACCAAAATAGAACTTTTTGGCTTAAAAGAAAAGTGTTAAGGAAAACACTGTGAAGGAAAACATCTGTGAAACATGGTGGTGGTAGTATTATGGTTTGGGTCTGTTTTGCTGCATCTGGGCCAGGACGGCTTGCCATCACTGATGGAACAATGAATTCTGAATTATATCAGAGAATTCTAAAGGAAAATGTCAGAACATCAGTCCATGAACTGAATCTCAAGAGCAGGTGGGTCATGCAGCAAGACAGCCACCCTAAGCACACGAGTCGTTCTACAAAATAATGACTAAAGAAGAACAAAGTTAATGTTTTGGAATGGCCAAGTCAAAGTCCTAACCTTAATCCAATGAAAATGTTGTGGAAGGACCTGAAGCGAGCAGCTAATGTGAGGAAACCCACCTACATCCCAGAGCTGAAGTTGTTCTGTACGAAGGAATGGGCTAAAATTCCTCCAAGTCGGTGTGCAGGACTGATCAACAGTTGCAATAAACGTTTAGTTGCAGTTATTGCTGCACAGGGGGGGTCACACCAGATACTGAAAGCAAAGGTTCACATACTTTTGCCCCTCACTAATATGTAATATTGGATCATTTTCCTCAATAAATAAATGACCAAGTATAATATTTTTGTCTCATTTGTTTAACTGGGATCTCTTCATCTACTTTTAGGACTTTTGTGAAAATCTGATGATGTTTTAGGTCATATTTATACAGAAATATAGAAAATTTTCAAGCACGACTGTACATACTCATCAGCACTCAATGAATTCTGGGATAGGCTCTGGACACTGCGTTGACCCTGACCAGGATAAGCAGGATTAAAACGTATCCTTTTTTTTTAATGAGAAGCACTTTCACCCAGATTCCACAAACCTTTGATAAAGTAGGCAGTTCCAGAACTTTCCATAGCGAGACTCATTTTAGTTTGCAGTAACCATGCAGGAGGCTGAGATTCAGGTATTCTCATTTGTTTTGCCTTGTTCTGTGACTGTTTTTAACTTAAAGTACCTATTCAAACCAGCTGTGCACTTACACAGCGCCAGGATGTTAGCCTATTCTGCCACAAGAAGCCTGTTCAAAGCTCAGGCCTGAAATGTTTTGACTCCTACTACGGCAAAAGCATAAGCATTGTGGAAACATTCCGCTTTGCCAGTCATGCTAGTAAAACGAGCGGTAGTAATCAGGTATTAGCTAAACACTGGTTTTTGAAAATGACAGCTAAGAGGATTATTCTGTGTAGCTTGCATTTGACCAGTCAACTATGTTTAGCACAAAAACACACTATGCCATTAATCCCTGATCCATGGAGAAGTGTGTACATTGCAGCAAAAACTAAAAAGGTACTAATTAAAACTTTAAGGAAAACATTCCTATAGTGCCTGAGCTTCTAAACATTCCTTAAAAAAGATGATTTGTAGTAAAAACACCTGTGGCCTATATCAAGAACATTTAAGCATTTTATGGCCAGTGGTTATTTTAAAATGCTTAAACGTTTTCCATTATGGAACATAGCATAAGGTCTAGCAGGTCCTCTGGTGAACTTTCTGCTTTATTCGCTTCTGTGTAGTTCTCACAGACTCTTTACATCACTGACCCTAAATTGTTAGGGCTGTGTAAGATATCCCAGCCATATCTCAGTCTGCCATCGACAGTCTCACCGAGAATAAACTCCATTCATGTGAGAGTGGTGCAAAGTAATAATTGTAGACAAGAGCTGGGAAGAAAAATTGTAGGTTCTCCTTATCAAAATATCATCAGCTTAATATAAACAGACATGATTTTTGTGCTGACGTTTTACCCTAAAGGAGCAGATCAATGTACACACATAGTCGTACTTTTGGTTTCTAGTGAGGCCTGTCAGTGGGGGCCCACTTGAAAAGATTAATATTACCATCGCTGCTTGAAAAGATTAATATTACCATCACTGCCCTGTCAGGACTGTTTGATTTTCCTCAGTCTGGCTGGACCGGGGAGCTTTTCTCTCAGCGCCGAAGGAAAAAAGTGAACTGGAGGAAAAGGAGACCCTCTGTTTCGCTTCTCCCTCTTTTCTCTTGGGCAGAATCCTGGAGCAAACAGGGTTGGTAACGAAGTCCAGACCACCTCGTTCTTTCAAGGTTGGGATGGGAAAGCATGGATGCTGGACACATCCCAGAACTACAGGGCCGTCTGAAAGATCACATCCTAATGGGGCCCTCTGCCCTGCTTCTAAGTAACGACTTCCATTAGGCTTTACAAAGCTGTCCAGGCGGGCGTCAGAGACTCATGAAGGTCACTGTTTGAACAGGGATTTAGCACAGCCTCCCATGCACTTACAGCCATTGCCTTCCATTACCCAACGTGAAACTCATTTCTCAGCGCCACAGTTATGTGCCTTTAATGGTTCTGATAGTGTATTAGATATTCCCTGTACTTAATCATACAGTCATGGTTGTTTGAAAGGCATGGTGACTTTGATTTATGAGACTCGTAAAAATGACGATATCCTCTGGGTCTAGGGTTTTGTACAGATTTCTTTGAGTAATGGATGAAATTAGTGTTAGAATCAGTAACATGTTCTGCATATCTGACATTCCACCTGTTCTTCACTAAATTCGCATGACGGAATGGAATCATTGCTTAATTAAGCAATAATACACGAGAGGGAATGCTATATACATTATATCTCACGTTATAGCACAAACAGATGGTGTTTAATGAAAGACGCAAAGTTTAACTTTAAGAAAATAAGAAAGAACGAAGGTGATCAAACCAACGAAACTCTCTCTGTCCATTTCTGATTGATCCTTACATTTACATTTACAGCATTTAGCAGACACTTATCCAGAGCGACTTACAATTGATACAGTCGTACAATCCAAGCAATTGTGGGTTAAGGGTCTTGCTCAAGGACCCAACAGTGGCAGATTGGCAGAGGTGGAATTTGAACCCTGGACCTTCTGGTCCATAGTCCAGTTCCTTACCCACTAGGTTACCACAGTCCCACAGTCCCACAGTCCCACAATCCTTAAAAACAACATAGAAGCTGATTCAGGTCATTTTTGTTGATGGGACTAAAACTGACTTCAGTGTCATTGCTCCTCAGCCTAGCTATGATTTACTGTACTGCTTTTGTTTCTCTGCCTTTCCGGCTTAAATACTTTAAATACTTCCAAATTTAAATCGAAACGTGTTCAAATCCAGTGGATTTTATAAACTCATTATACTTCACTTTACTTCTGCTGCTTTGTTACGTTGGCATCGTTGTTAGGTTACATGTGGATGTGGCGGAGTAATACTTGGAGAGCATCGGTCAGACTGCCATTATCGTGCGATAATGGCACTCCTAGAACGTCTCTTAGGTCACAGGCTCGGAACTAACTGTGGTATAATACACATTTCTACACTTGGGATAAACACATTCACTTCTTTTGAGTGGTTAGGTTAAATCAAGCACATACACTTATGAGCCAAACCAACTAATACACAGCAATGTCTAAGTAGATGTTGTTTCAAATGGATGTGAACATGGAACCCTGCCAAGTGCATCACACTTCCTCCACTGGCTTGTCTGGTTGTCAGAGTGTATCCTGGTGCCATCACTTCCCTAAGTGAACAGCACACATGTATTCTGCATTAGCAATGGCAATCTAGCCACATCTAGTTTGCAGCTACGCAAATCCATATTGTTACGGTCAGACACAATCGGGGGGGGGTCGGAGAGGCCGCAAAGGTAACGGGGAAGCGATAGGGTGGGATCTGTCCCTACTCTAAAACTTACGCCCTACCGGTACCTTTGGGCCTCCTGACCGTACAATTCCTGGCGATCTAAAAACCGCCAGCTGCACCACTTTCCCTAACAAAAACCATGTGAAAAAGGTGAGTCCTAACTGCATGGTATGCGCATGGTATTAGTGAGGTTACGACACCTGACTGGGCTCGAACATGCTCTTAAATACTCTGGCCCGCAGGTGTCGCTGATCAGTGCTTATTTAGCGCTGATTCCGCGAACAGTGACACCTGTGGGTATCGTACCCTCACCAATACCAAGCTTTCCCAGTTCGAAAAATGAGTCGACACTACCCTCTAGCATCGGGAGCGTGACTCCTAATACATATTCTGTGAGTGAGATACAGTTTGCATGTTGGGATACACTTTGCTGCTCTTGCATGCCAATGAGCCTTGTGTTTCCAACACCCAAATATTAAATGCTGTGATAAACAGCATGTGTTGTGAAAATACCCATGTACACGTATGCTACACTGAACGACAGCATTGTGTTCTGTGAAACAATTTGTTGGCCGTTTTGGACGAAGACAGTTACCATAGTTACACAGTCTCTATACAGTACTGTAATGTACATATAAAGGGTATTTGCATGCAACCAATACACAAATACATCAGAGATACTGCTCTAAACAAGAGTGGAACGCTACCATTTACACATCATCCCTAATGCCAGTGCATTTTCCATTGCTTTATGGAAATTCACAATAATTATAGAAAATACAATGCATGACCCTGTAGGGCAAAGCTGTAAAACTTAAGAGGATGATGAATTTGATAATTTTGTTTAACAGAAGCCAAAAATGCATCGAAAGACAGTATTACAAACCACATGGAAGATCAGGCAGATGAAACAGAGACTCAACAAGTGAATGTGAACCAGTTATAGGTTAGAGAGAATATATTGGTAGTGGGGGACAAACAAAGCAGTACTACTTACATTATGATGTACTTATACACTTGCGAATGCCATTTATAGCTTGTTACCAACAAGCAGCGGAAAGTCTACACACGAGTAACGTACACAAAAAAGTCTCTCATCTTCAAGTTATAACAGTCCGAACATGAGCTAAAAGCAACAAGCACACGACCGGTAAGGTAGTTTTAAACACACCCTGACACAAATGACTTCTTCTCTTAAACTCCCGCCTCTGCACATGGATCCGCAGTGTTGACTGAATGTTGTGTTGACCGGCTGTTTACGGACGCAACAGATTTTTATTTCCTTTTTTAAATGTATTATAATTGTTAAGACCTTGGCCTTTAAAATGAGTGGACATTGATCGGATGGTCCTTAAATGGCACATACCTGTATGGCATTACATTTTTATACTACTCTTCATCCCTAACATCTAGAGCCGATGTGGATGATCTGTAGATGCACACACAAATACAGATATGAAAACACAGTGTCTGCCTTGTTATAGATCTTTTTTTAACAAAGTGTTGATTGACTGAAGATTGGAGTCAGCGAGGATGTGCCCCTTGACATGGTCTGGTTTTTTATGTGTGTAATCTGAGCCCCAACCCCCAGCCCCAAGCCCTACCCTGGGGAAAGTGGGTCAAAACGGACTTCTAACCATCCATCTACGCACTACATCTTACTCTACAACCACATTTCATCACGTCATTTAGTACACAGACTAGTTTTGCTTATTTATGCAATTCGGGGCTTTCTGTATCTGATAAAGAACTTATCAAATTTGAGTATACAATCAGCATTATAACACAATTGTTAGTGCATTCCTCAGCTAGAAGGATTCTATTAAATATGTAAAAGTCTCACTGTGGGCTTATATACGGTTTCACTTCTCATAACTCTGTCTTTTGGTTAATCTAATTTCATTCCCGTGGTCTGTGTCGAAAGGATAAATACAAATACAAGTCTGGATTAGTCTTGCTTTTTAGGTTTTTTCCATGGGGACTTTTTTATTCGGAGCACAGTGCGTTGATTTATATGGCTGATTAATGATGGAAATGATTAGCTCTGTTGAAGCGAAGGAAAATGTAGAAGCAGGGATGCTGATTGATTGGGATGCTCCATGACTATTTTGTCCAGACATTCTGGCTGTTTTTTATTAAGCAACCAGTTGATAAACCACTTACATCAGTCTTTTGGTTGAAGTGAAATTTCACAGAGACGTTTAGTGTCTGACTTTTGCTTCATTATTTTAGATTTCTAAAGCTAATGTAGCTAACTTCATGGATGTAACTCCCTTAAAAGTTTTTGAAAATCCAGCAATGTCTACATGCCTCAGTTCTTAACTCACAGCACACATGCTTTGCTGACACTGACTTGCTGTAATCTAATAAAACAATTGCCAGAACAAAGCTGAATACTTTTGATCAGTCAACCCTTTTTACAGTTTGGTATAACTACATGGGAGGCAAATCTTTGCTTACCGTATTTTCCGGGCTATAAAGCGCACCGGATTATAAGACGCAATATCAAAGATCGGCTGCTAACGGATCTATTTTCATACATAAAGCGCACTGGGTTATAAGGCGCATTAAATGAAACAAAACTCTTAAGTTCCGTCAGAAGCTCAGTTTGGTCTTTACCTGGCGCAGGGTGTCTTCTTGCTTCCTCCACTTCCGCACCATTGATTCGTTAATGCTGAATTCTCTCACAGCTGCTCTATGTCCATGTTGTACTGCGTGACTGATAGCGCTGAGTTTGAAATCCGCTTCGAAAATAAATGAATGAATGCACGTACCCTAATGCTGAAGCACATACTGTATTACCCCGCTATGCTGCGCACTACGGTTGCCGTAAGCTTCGTAACTTACCAAGACCGTGCTAAAACATGTTGACAGATTTTTGAGCGCCGGTGTACCATCTACAATCGATCCTAGGTCAGAAAGCACAACCAGAATTAATTCATACATTAGACGCACCGCATTTTAAGGCACACTATTGATTTTTGAGAAAATTAAAGGATTTTAATTGCGCCTTATGGTCCGAAAAATACGGTATATTCAAAATACAGACAGATTGCAGAGGTAAACAAGATGAAGCTTTGGTTACACCAGTAATTTGGCTACATTTTATACAAATAAGCTTACATGTTAAGTTTGTTGGCAATGTAATTCACTTGCCAATATGTCAGAGTCGGTTGTTACCAAGCTTAACTAACCTGACACTCATAAATAAATATAGTTAAAAATGAGTGAACAAACTGCACCAGGAGACAAAATACAGACCCCACCAGTCTCACAGTCTACGTCTTTAGATTGAATTGCTCATTCATCCTCATTAGCATGGAGATTGCTTCTTAAGAGACCTAATCTGCAAACTATGTCAGAAATCGGTTACCATTAAAGACAGCTCGACATCTAACTTTTTTAAAGATTATGACAAACTTTGTCAACAAAATGCACTGGCAAGGACAGGTATGGCTCAGATGTTCTGCTCAAGCATAAATCTGTTGGTGAAATGTGAAACCTTCTGCAGCTTATGGCCTACAGTGTTTACTTGAATGCTTCAGTTTTAAGTAAATAAATATCCTTCAATGTTATTTTCATTTATGTTATTAGTAAGCAACCCATTAATATCCCATTAACAAGAGCAAGCTAGTACTATGTACGACTTCTGCTAACACGTGGGAAGTTGTACAACTGGTTGATAAATCACATTGAATTTTACACAGAAAATAGCTTGCAGCTACAGTTCAAAGAAGCTTGATCAGGAATGGTCTTTTTGGAAGGGTAGCAGTGAAGAAACCACTGTTTCAGAAGGGTAACAGGATGAAAGGGCAAAATATGCTAAAGCTCACAAAGACTGGGATGAAGATTAGTGGAAAAGAGTGTTGTGGAGTGGTAAATCCAAATTGGAAATTTTTGGGTTTGTTATATGTGGTCATTATACCATTGCTAAATCAACAAATCTAATGGAGGCTTATGACTTTTGTACAGTACTGTAGGTCCAGAAAAATGCTGATCAGTCTTAACTTTGATGTGACTCTCTCGGAGTAATCTAGCTCAGTTTCTTTTTGTTTCGCATATTTGGTTTCTTGGTTCTAGAGCAGGTCATATTCTTCAGCACAGGTGCCACATTGTTTAAAGCCAAAGCCTTAATGTGGGATGGCCTTCATGTGGCCTTCTTTTAAAGCTAAGGGAAAGAGGTTGAGAGGTCTGGATAGTGGTCACCTTGTCTGGTTGGACTGTTTCGTAATGAATGACCCCACTGTTTGCCAGTGTGCACATCCTGTGAGAAACCTATGCTCTTATGGATTATTTTACTTCCCAGGCAGTCCATCCATGGAGAGCTCTGTCTTTTTCTTGTCATTTGTTAGAGAGAATATTAATAGCGTTGCTTGGTATTGCTTTACTGGATTTAAGTGGATGTTCTGCAAATTCTCAGGAGACTCGTATCCTTGCTGTCATTCTTCTGATCTATTACGATGTTTGGAAGTAGAAACATTAAATAATGTAATGAAAATATGGATGGCATTTTTATTGCTTGCTGTCGTTTCGAATGTACATTTTTCAAATTGACGTTTTTATATTTGTCCAGAAATCCAAACTAAAACGTCTTTAAGCCACATACATATTTTTCACGTTTGAACATCGCTTTTCCTGGTCAGGGACACAGGAGTCCATTGATTACCCCGGAGAACACATTGTGCAAGTGTAAGCGTGTCCTGGGCAGGACACCAATCCACTGCACGGCTGGCAGGGGTCACTGTTGCAGCGCCAGTAGATAATCGCCCAACCGGCCTTCTCTTTCCCTCTGACACAGCTAATCGTTTACATATGAAGCCCAACAGAAGGCACCACCAGGACTCTTAGGACACCAGGACAGTTATTTCAAACTGAAATTTGATTTTTATCAGAAAAATCCGAACTAAGATGTCTTTACTAAGATGTACACCAGTCAGTTGCATGGCTGACAGGAGTCATTGGTGCAGTGTCAGTAGTAGCGGTGTAACGATGCATGGTGGTACAAAAATGTGTCGATGTGCATCATGGAGTTGGACAATGCATTCTGTTTATTATACCATCTAATGCAATGGCGTTTTTGAACACCAGAGGGCACAATTATGCGTTCCGCTCCCGGACGCATATCTTCCTTTCTCAGTGAGCTTGACTGTTTACTCTGATTTACAATTTATGAATGCACTTCTTTATTTAAATTAGGTGAAACTGTTACAATCACACATTTTTTTTTTTTGCAATAGCATTATTTAAAACTAAAAATTTCTTTCAGTTTCAGGGGACTAAAGATTATTTTAGTTTATTTTTTTATACAAGAAAAGTACACATTATTTTGATTTGTTATCCTTCAGAAATAAAAAATGTTTTCACTCGGTTATTTAAGATATGGTTAAGCTACAATAGAGCATTTTATTTACAATTTTAATCCTTTTTTCTAGTCATTTATTTTAATTGCAAGGGGGTATATTTTTTAACTTAAAATCGGCATTTTATTTGCATTGTTTACAGTTTCGGAAAAAAAAAAGGAATGTCTTGTATCGATAATCATGAGAAAATCGAATCCTGAGCATCCAGAGTGTTTCGTTGGACCCTTAGTCAGTAGGATAATCCCCCAACCAGCCTCATGTCTCCCTCAGGGACAGCCAATCATATTTACTTGTGAAGCCCGACAGAAGGCAATTCCAGAACTTGTGGAAAAACATACAAGACCGCTGCCCAGTGCGCCCTAATCCCTATAAATGAATACAAAACCGCTTAGATTAGCTCAGAGAAAATTAAGCAGTCCTTTTGGGGAACAAACTTGTTCTTTAGGACACACAAAACTATATTATTTGTTTTCCACATTAGCTGAAAATGCTGTTAAAAATACTAAGATGAGTTCTGTGGATTTTCCAGTAACCATGCACATCCCTAAAACAACACAGACATTCAGCAGTAGACACGATTTCCAAGTGAGTGCAAACCAAAACAAGTGCAGACTGAAATCCAGACTCTCCCATGATGTGTAGGCCCCATAGTAAGACCAGGTTCTCCCTGCTGAGCATACCCCTGCTCCCTCACTCCCCTCCTCCACTCTCAATTCATCCTGTCCTTCTTGAGTTTTTCCATGGCCAAAGTCTGGCTGCCAAACCCCTGTTTGGATATTTTTCCATTTAAGCTTCAGCGGGCACACATTTCAAGGTGTAATCATGAACAAGGACTCTGCATTACCACTGTCATCACTGAGGGATCTTAGTCATTTTTCTTTGAATGAGACATTGGGCCTATAAAATGTACTTTTATCAGGAGGACATGAATTCCATTCCCTTAGTCTATGTTAAAATGAGTAAATGTAATGCAAGCCCGGCTACATTTTGATAGTATTGTAAATAGTGAGCAGGGTGCATGGATTATTTCTGATGGATGATATAAAATATATGCTCTTTTGGGGTAAATATAGCAGTTCAGAAGGGACACTGATTGATTGGGATGCTTCGTGACCTACTGGGTGTCACCATGTTTTCCTTGCCCCTGACATTAGCCTGAAATAAGGGGTAATTATTCAAGCTTCCCTCACATCTGTCAGGAAACTTTGGCCGTCAAACAGCCATGTTCTTGTCCTTAAAGTACTCTTATTTGGATTCAAATCTACAGGCTTCAGAATTCACATGGGAGAATATCACTCACCTATGGCGTGTATACGCAAAAATAATGGAAAGTTCTCCCGCCGAGAGGATTTGTACGATGCATTGCCTTATAATTAAGTGAATCCCATAGTCAGTTCAGTTGTGGTTTGCCAGTGCTGGTTGGGGTCAGGAAGGATTACTGTGTGAACTCCAGACCCTTGGCAATTGAGACTGGGATTATCAGGAAAAGAATATCGCACAGCCAAATAACATCAGTATCAGGCTTCAGTTTAACCCACTCTCGTGCAAACTCTGGAAAACATTCATAACAATTTTAGTATGGATCCACTCCAGTAGCGACTGGTGTTTTTTAAAATAGGGGGAAGCACATATGCTCACTGGCTAGCCATAGCACAAGGATACTTGCATTCACTGATCATTTTGTTAGATACACCTCCTTGTTTCTACACTTATTGTCCATTTTATCAGTTCCACTTTCCATATAGAAGCACTTTGTAGTTCTACAATTACAGACTGTAGTCCATCTGTTTCTCTACATACTTTATTAGTCCCCTTTACTCAGGACCATCGCAGGACCGCCACAGATCAGGTACAATTTGGGTGTTGGATCATTCTCAGCACTGCAGTGACACTGTTATGGTGGCAGTGGATCAGACACAGCAGTGCTGCTGGAGTTTTTAAACACTGTTTACTCACTGTGCACTCTATTAGACGCAGCTATCATATTCCCCCACCTTGTAGATATAAAGTCAGAGACAGTAGTTCGTCTCTTATTGCATAGTTTGTGTTAGTCATCCTCTAATCCTTCATCAGTGCTCACAGGATGCTGCCTACAGGATGCTGGTGGCTGGACATTTTTGGTTGGTGAAATATTTTCAGTCCAGCAGTGACACAGAGGTGCTTAGAAACTTGTTTGCACCAACAACATTGTATCCACAAATTAACTGCCCACAAAATGTACACAACCTTGTGTTGTCAGAATCTCTCTTGCTAGTGTGCTAGTTTGACATACCATTTAGCAGGATAGTAGTTTGAGAAGGTGCCATGCTGCTCTCTTTGGAAAGACAAGCTAGAACTGCTTTTATAGGTAATAAATGAGGAGCCAAACCCAGAGAAAACACGGATTGTGTGTTTCAAAGAGCAGTACTCACAGGTGGTGCATTTTCTGTTGGACTTGAGGTCATGTGATCTCGTTTTTTCTGTGGGTAAAGGCAGAGATGTGGGCAAGAAGCCAAAATGGATAGAATGTTGTGTTTTTAAATATATCTGCAGTTTTGACCGGATGGCAAACGTATGGACGTATACATTATGATGTACAATATTTGTATTGGGTAGATATCAGTAGAAATTATTGTGTAAATAGGATTGATTTCAATTAAGTGCAAAGTTTAATGTTTTATCCCCACTTGTCCTTGTCCATTGCAGGGCTGGAAGTGGTCACTGTTGCAGTGTAGCTCACTTTATAGGGTGTACTCACACTCGGGCATAGTATACATGTAGTGTGATTGCTAACCGTGACCCTTCAGAGAACACAATTTCAGCTGCCTCTGAAAAATGTTCTTATATTGCAGCACGAGTAGTCACAATTCACTGCGTTGCATAATCAATAAATCTGTGGGACTGTGGTAGCCTAGCAGTTAAGGTACTGGACTATGGACCAAAAGGTCCAGGGTTCAAATCCCACCTCGGCCAAGCTGCCACTGTTGGGTCCTTGAGCAAGACCCTTAAGACTTGTAAGACTGTACCAATTGTAAGTCGCTCTGGATAAGGGCGTCTGCTAAATGCTATGAATGTAAATTTAAATGTAAGGCGTATGAGAGCGCTGTGTGTCAGTGCATCCAAAACGACTCCAAAAACGCCACAAAATAATCGCAGTCATAAAGTCCATTGTGCTGTGCAAGCGCACCACAAAAAGTAGCATCACGATGACGGTGCTCAGGTCCAAAATGTTTAAAGGCAATGTGAGCACAGGCCAGCAGGGGAGTGCAAACACCTTACTGTGTTTGTTGTGACTGAAACCTATTGCACGCTACACAACGTTGTCCACTTTATTTATAAAGTGTGTTTGATAATAAGCATTGTTGCAAAGCAGCTTCACAACAAGTCCTTTCTAGGCCCAAAATGAGCAGATGCAGCAGTGGTAATATATAAATCCATGAGACACTTGAGGAAAATGTGAAGAAGTGTGAAGAACCAAGCTCAAATGTGAAAGCCATCCTCCTTTGTATGAGGCCAGACAGTTAATACATGTCTTTGTTTAGCAGAAAATAAAGAAACCAAGCAGTAGTTGTGTGTAAGACACATTATAATACTTTTGTCACATTTGTTTAACTGGGTTCTCTTTATCTACTTTTAGGACTTGTGTGAAAATCTGATGATGTTTTAGGTCATATTTATGCAGAAATATAGAAAATTCTAAAGGGTTCACAAACTTTCAAGCACCACTGTATGTGATCAATGGGTAGTGTACACTCCATAATTAATCAACAGCTGGGGGTTCACATTACATGATTAATCAATTTCCAACAAAGCATTTCATCAACAAATCAGATTGAAGCTACCAGGCATGCTTGGTCTCTCCTCTCTGCTACTTGAAGGACTTGAAGTAGCTGACCCCACATCCCCAATGTTTTGTAATTATCTCCTTTGAACAGTGATTAGGCAAAGCTCTATTTGAGCAGCTAAGTTTGTGATCCACTGTGGTATAAAGCGGAAGGAAAAACAGCAGGCGCGAGGTAAGCATTCTTGGTGCTATTGCTCTCAGGGGATGTGATGCGATCCATCCTTGATAGAGTGAAGAGTGATGGGATTGATTTTGGCCGTGCTTCCTGAAAGATAATCCTGTCTGTCCCAGCGTGGCAAGGAAAGACTTTGTGGAGGATTGATGGACATGCTCATCCTGGAGCCTGACTGTGGATGGTTTTTAGTCTGCCTGTTCATGTCTTTTGATGTCTGGCATCACACGCATATAATAATCCTGTAAATATTTTGGCTCACGAGTCACTGTGGCTAGCTTTCCAAATGTTTTCGCCAGTCAGCAAATGCAACTGAATACCGTATAGGTCCTAAAGTGCAGAGAAATGAATCAATCTATACTTTCACTGAGAAGGACAGCAAATAAAAGACACAAAAAAAAGTTGTTATTACAACCTCAAATGTGAAAAAGTTGTGACAGTATGTTTCTTACAGTTACTTTGCCTTTTATTTCATTGCAGACCGTATGAACCCAAGATATTTCATGCTGTTTTTTTCCTGGCAAGCTTCATTTCATTTGTTAATAAACATCCATTCGTGCATTTCAGGCCTGCAACACATTGTAATAAAAATTTGGGATGTTAAAGCATTTTCCACGTTGTAATGTTACTATTCCTTCTCACAACTTAAAAGCTGTTTTGGCACTGACGATACCAAGTGTTTCAAGTGAAGTGTTTCAGCTGCCATTTTCTCCCATTCGTCCTGTCTTAAGGTGTGTAACAGTACAGGGTCATTGTTTGTGGCATTATCCGTTCCAAAATTCTCCACACATCCTCTATTGGGGACCGGTCTAGTACCCATAACCTCTACTTTCACAGCTATGTCTTTGTGATGTGTCCAGCATGTGGTTTTGCATTGGCTTGTTGAAAAGACATGGACGTCCTTGGAAAAGATGTCATCTTGAAGGCAGCATACAGTGGTGCTTGAAAGTTTATTTCACACAAGTCCTAAAAGTAGATCAAGAGAACCCAGTTAAACAAATGAGACAAAAATATTACACTTGGACATTTATTTTTTGAGGAAAATGATCCAATATTACATATTAGTGAGTGGCAAAAGTATGTGAACCTCTAGTATTAGCAGTTAATTTGAAGGTGATATAAGAGTCAAGTGTTTTCAATCAATGAGAGAGACAATCAGATGTGAGTGTTTATATTAAATAATAGCGATCTATCAAAGTCTGCTCTTCACAACTCATTTGTGGAAGTGTATCTCATGGCTTAATGTCATCCATTTCTTCCACAAAAAAAAGGTCTAGAATACTGATTTGCGTCCATCATCCCAGAGAAGTCGACGCCGCCGACTTCTGGACAAATAGTCAACATAAGGCTTCTTCTGTTTGCACAGTAAATCTTTAAAGGTTTGACAAAAGTAATCTCATGTGGTTTATATCGGCTATTGATGAATGATGGTGCAGTGCCAACGGCAATCATGAAAGTTTCAGCTTAGGCTTGTGCCCTTGTCAAGTTCAATTCAGATCTATTTATATATAGCGCTTTTTACAATGGAGCATTGTCTCAAAGCAACTTTACAAGTTTAGATTATCTCCTAATAACCATGTCCAATCCCAAATTGAGCAAGCCTAGGGTGACAGTGGCAAGGAAAAACTCCCTGAGTGTTATAGGAAGAAACCTTGGGAGAACCAAGACTCAAAAAGGGACCCAACCTCCTTGGGCGGCGTAGATGATAAATCTAAGAGCGAAACTAAAGTCATGGAGTCAAAGTTCGAATAAAATGTGTAGTAAAGTATGCACATCGGCATTAAGTGGCCCGGGTATGATGGGGCTGGAGCTGATGAGCCCTTGTCCTTTATGCCCTGAAATCCCTCCAGGTTTCCTGAATTGTTTTAGTGATATTACGCACTGCAGAGGGACAAATGTGTAAATCCCTTCCGATCTTTCTTTGAGGAACATTTTTTCAAACATTTCAATAATTTTCTCATGCATTTGTTGATAAGCTGGAGATTCTCTGCCTCTTTGCTCCTCAGCCTTTTGTAGATTCTGCTTTTGTACCAACTCATGATTACAATCACCTGTTGACATCACATCATTATTTAGGTTTTGGGTTTTTTACCTCATTACTAGCCCTAAATTGCCTCCATTTCAACTTTTTTGGAATATATTGCAGGCCTGAAATGCATGAATGGATGTTTATTGAGAAATTAAATGAAGTCGACTAGAAAAAAAACATTAAATATCTTGGCGTCATATTGTCTGCAATGAAATAACAGTCAAAGTAAATCTAAGGCACACTGAGGTTTTTGTTTTGTTGTTTTTGCATTGTCCATACTGTCCCAACGTTTACTTATTTGGGGTTGTACATTGTTTCCTGAGATGTTGCTCCAGTGGCAGGAAATGGCCTGGGTTTGAATCACAGATGGTACCTGCAACATGAAGCTCGGGTGGTGCAATTACGGTACCTATGAAAGATCAACATTCTGTCTCGGGTGTACCTATGCCTGCACCAATTTCAAGTTTGAGTCCAGATCCCCAAACCCACCCCCAAGCTACCCTGACCAGGATAACCAAAGATGATTTGCTTTATTTCGTTTCCAAACAAAATACAGGGTTGGCAAGATCCAAGTGATCGGTTTCAGTTCAATTAAAACGTTGTATTCTCTCAAGACACTTATTCACAGCATTCTACACTGACGTTGTTTTTACAGCATTATTGCATGATTTCTTTATATTAGTTTAGAAAAGGAGTTTTAAGAACTTAATCTTGTTATCCGGTTTCACCCAGAAGAGGATGGGATCCCCATTTCCCATTGAGAGCCTGGTTCCTCTCAAGCTTTCTTTCTTATGTGCCTCAGTTTTTTCATGTCATTGTTGCCTCTCGTTTGCTTATTTAAGGTCTAGACTTGGCTATTTGTAAAGCGGCTTTGCGACTATGCCTGTTGTTTAACACGATACATAAACAAGTAGTATTTGAACTTGAACTCGTTACCACATTTGGCCTAGGCACTTCTGTGACAAGGTGGCCAAAAATGTTCCATTTGGATGAACAAAAGACCCAAATTCTGGAGAGTCATCATAAAAAGTGCAAATATTCATTTGTTTATCTACAGTAACTACAGTTGTATCCTGGTCAGGGTCACGGTAGCTCCAGAACTAATCCCACGAATACCGGCCACAAGTTGGATTACAGTCTTGCTCAAAATTTTAACCACCCTTGGTTAAACGAATAAAAGTTGGCAAGTATTTCAAGGCAATCCACTAGTTATTTATAAGGTCTCAGAATTAAACTTGGAAATACTTTACTGTGCAAAAGTCTTAGGCCACCATTAGATTAACTATAACATTGTTTTAGCAATTGTAAAATGACCATATTTAAGTATTTCTCTGTCGCTTTATTAGAAAACAACCAGAAAATACAGGACATTTGTATGCCACATTGAAAACAAACCTTCATAAAAACAGCTTTTGCATGCTCCAATGCCAAGTATTTAGTGTGACCTCCCCAATAGCAGCATCTGGCAGCTTCATCGGGATGCCACTGTGACTTTGAAGCTTGATCAGGAATGGTCTTTTTGGAAGGGTAGCAGCCAAGAAACCACTTTATTGGAAGGGGAACAGGGTGAAAAGATTGTAATGAAGATCAACAACAAATCTAATGGTGGCCTAAGACTTTTGCACAGTACTGTATGTCATATTTATGTTTGTTTTCTGAAGACTTTGCCATACATAAACACGTACCACACTGAACTGTCTGCCATGAGTAAAGCCGAAGGTAATTCATGGCGTTAAAAACTAAACAAGCAAACAAACAGAATGGTCTCAGTCCACTCACACTTAGGGGCATTTTAGAATAGCCACCAAATTTACCCTCTATGATGGGTGGTCGGTTAAGTAATGGTCCTGCTCACATTCATATTTGTCTAAGTGATCTTATTAATCCCACACGTATTTCTGACACTTTTATAGACAGAATAATATTGTTTTCCCTTCATTGCCAGCTATCACTCCTGTTCCACTACCCTCTCACTCTCTCAGTAGGAGAACCTGGGGGATACAGGGTTGAGTCACTTCTGCTCTCCTAATAAAAGCTGGTTTTGTGTTAGTGTAACATTAGAACTCTTTCCTCTGGTTCTTCATTGTGTCTAATGAGAGTCCCTGTGTGCCTGGGTGTCCCTTTGGCTCGGGCCACGGTTACCGACCACAGACCATAAAAGGAAGGGACAAGCCACACAATAAAAAAAGTAGCTGACTTTACACAGTGTCATTGTGTTTGTTCGCTTTATAGCTGCATTTCCACACTGAAACAAAAAAGCTCTTGGAGAGACAGCAACATCCTGGATAGCCATTTGAGATAGATATATAGATCTACATAGAAATGTAAACGTGTATGGAAAACATTCACATCCTGAAACATAAAGTTGAGGGTTTCTGGGGCAGGAGACGTTGTACTTTGTGGAGGTTCACTGACTGATGGTATATAAAGGCATAAATTTTGCGTTTGGATGAGATGAAAACCACTAAGTACAGGTTTCTGTTCTGATAAAAAGCAGACGCTACCATTGGCAACTGATGAGAGCATATTTATCGGTGTGTCCCCAGTGATTTATGCAATTGTTCTCATTTTTATAGCGTCAGATTCAGTTTGCTATTAGTACAATAAAGAAACCTGTCACTGCCTGTTCCATCTCTCAAATATTTTCAGTTTTTTTCCCTGAGGAAGCAAAGGTGAGGAAACAAAACTGGGTTGTTCCTGTTAGACACATGGTATATACTCTGTGTGTGTGTGTGTGTGTGTGTGTGTGTGTGTGTGTGTGTGTGTGTGTGTGTGTGTGTGTGTGTGTGTGTGTGTGTGTGTGTGTGTGTGTGTGTGTGTGTGTGTGTGTGTGTGTGTTTATATTACATTGTGGGGAACAAATTTCCCCGTAAGGATAGAAAGATCTGTCATTTTCTTACCTTGTGGAGACGTTTTGCTGGTTCAAAAGAAACTGCAACTTTCTTTTGGAAAAAAAAGAGTCCAAAGATCTCCATTAGGTTCCTGAGGTTAAGGTTAGAGATAGGTGTAGCACTAATTAGCTACAGTAATCATTATGTCAGTAGAATGTCTCCACAATAATAGTGAGACATACATGTGTGTACATATACAGTACTGTGCTAAAGTCTTAGGCCACCATTAGATTTGTTTTAGCTATTATATTGACCATATATAAAGTATCGTTGACCATTGGACCTAGAAATTTCAAACTTGGATTTGTCATTCCATAATACTTTTTTCCACTGATCATTCCAGTCTTTGAGAGCTTTAGCCTTTTCACCCTGTTCTCCTTCTGGCAAAGTGTTTTCTTTGCTGCTACCCTTCAATAAAGACCATTCCTGATTAAGCTTCTTCGGGCTGTTGAAGGGTCAACTTGGCACCCCGATGAAGCTGCCAGATCCTGCTATTGCTCAAGTCTAAGGGGAGGTCACTTTTTTTCTTTTTTTTTCAGTTGTTTAATACTGCATACACATTTTCTGGTTGTATTCTACTAAGGAGACTGAGATACCATTATATATGGTCACTGTACCATTTTAAAACAGTGGTATATCTAATCTAATGATGGTCTAAGACTTTTGCACAGTACTGTATATGATGGAGACAAATCACAGCTTTCTTTTCTCCATAGTCATTTTAGCTTCCAGTCTGTGGCCAGTTCTACCAACACACACACACACACACACACACACACACACACACACACACACTCACCCATGTGTAGCTGTGGGACATGGCTCCATACTCCTGCTGTCTCTGGTCTGCTGTGCTGGAGTCTGAAGACAGTGTGGTTTGGTTTAAGTATTCATATTCATGAATGACTTTGTCACACTCAGGATGTATGCAGTCTAGTTTTGTGTGTGTGTGTGTGTGTGTGTGTGTGTGTGTGTGTGTAGCTACACTCATGAAGACTCTGTAGTCTTCACTTGGTTGCATGTGAGCGCTCAAAGTCTTCTGCTTTATATTTGTATGAAGTCCAATTCTTTTTCCGCTCTAGCCTTTAAATTGACAGTTTGGAAGTAATGCTGCATACTCCCATCTGTAAATCAAAGCAAATATTCCATACTTAGTGACTTCACTGATGCACAATAGTGTGACATCATGGGGAAGCGACATGTAGAAAGATTAAACGTCGCCCCGTTTCTCATCACATGGGTCCAGTTACTGCTTGGCATTCTCGTTTTAAATGAGTACGCACGACAATAGATCTTATATTCGCTAATACTGTGTGAATCTGAGTTATCTTCAGTCAGTGTACGTTTGAGGGTTCTACAGAGTATTAAAACAGACGGTGTTCAAGGGCACTTTAACGATGTTGCAATACATGCTGCCCCCTAGTGTCCATAGTTTAAACTGCATATTCCTCAGTGTAGCTTACCATATCGTTGCCCATAGTAGGATACTGATACTGTACTGAGTTTAGCTTATTTGTCGCTATTATGCATACACTGTTCCTTGTCAAGTAAATGAACGAGACCACCATAGGACAAACGTTTTGTGGTGGGTCAATCTCATTTTGTAATAATTACGATTTTTCTCATTATTACTGTATATCAGTAATAGTGCAGCTGATTTTTAAACACTTTGGGCAGGTACTGTTGTTATTACTTGTAGGTGACAAGTTTTGTTTATTAAAGTTAGCTAGTTTCCTAAAGAGTCTGTACAACACTCTGGACATCGTACCTCGTTTATCGAGACTAGTTTCCACAGCAAGGGTGTTGAATCCATGTCTGGTGTCACTGGTGTGATGGCATATTGGTCTGCAGCAGCAGCCAAGTCCTGTCATTGTATAAAGCCGGCAATAAGCATAATCTTCCCCTTCTCTTTTCTGTGTTCTGTTCAATCTTTCAGAGAAGACTTCGACGAGGAAGGTTTCTGCCAGCCCTACAGAGGAATTGCCTGCGCTCGCTTCATTGGCAACCGGAGCATTTTCGTAGACTCGCTGCAGATGCAAGGAGAAATTGAAACTCAAATAACAGGTACAGCTCTGCTGTAAGGTGTACTGTGGGAAATGCATTTATCACCATTTACTATAAACAGTGAGAAAACTGTGGAAAGCTGTGGTCTCTCCTAGCTCTGGGTAACAGGACGATATGACATATGCCACAAGACGCGTTCCATAGAGTATAGAGTGTTATCAGTTCTGCAGTACTGGCCATCTACGTTGTGGCTCTTTTTTCTGCTTTGTCATGTATGTCCCAGGTTTAGCAAAGCTCAATGTGCTAGAAATCCAGGTTAGGGTCCAGACTACAGTTTGAAAGCAGATATATACCCTGGGCAGGTTGCCAGTTCGTCACCGGGCTCCATAAATGCGCCACTTGACTTCATTCCCACCCAGGACTGCAATTTCCAGCAGATGGCTCTTACCACTGAGCCGCCATTATAAAACCGTCTTCATAAAATCTTTGCCATATTACCCACGACTTTACCCTATCCACAGCGGAAGCTCTATGGTTTTGGACTACTAATTAGAAGGCTGTGATTTGTTAGTGGCTCTTCCAACCTGCTACTGTTGGGCCCCTGAGCCTCTCTGCGTAGTCTTATTGTGTCTTAAAAAACATCTGCATAGAGCTTTTCAGTCATGTTTTGTCATAGAGGATACAAAGAGGATATTTCTGGATGCCACAAAGGCTTGGAAACGCCAACATCAGCTCATCACCTTCTGTAACGTTGTATTATTGTTTATGCCGTTAGATGCAGTGCCAGGGCTCTCTGTGTGCAGTGGATGCATTTCAAAGACATTTGCACTCCTCTCAGCTGGGCCAGTCTCATCTCTGTATTTTGGTAACTCCTAATTATAACGATCAAGGAGCCAGACTGACCTGAGATCAACCTCTTCTCGACGGGATTAATGTGACAGTTCTCTGCTGATGAGGGTGTTAAATCACAGTGTAGTGTATATGTGGGCTGTAGTTCAGCATTGGGCTTATGCCCGTGCTTTCTAATTGTACCCTTATAGTTTAAGCTGTTGGGTGAATTTTAAGGCAAATCAGTATTTCAAGCACTTGGATTATATAACAAGTCCTAAAAGTAAGCTGTTGTTTAGCCTGCACATCATTGTCTCGTTTATATAAGCTTCACATTAAACCAGGGTTTAGCCAGGGTTTGTGTAGACCAGTTTCATCTGCTGTTAGAAGTCCTACAAGTTTGTCATGGCATTGCCGGTGATTTTGCTTGGAAGTTTCATATTCAGTGACTTCCTTCCACTCTGTTGACACTGCTCTTTACACAACTCAGAGTCTGGCCATAACCTGATGATCCAAGTGAACCATTCCCTCTTCCAATTCTGCAACCTCATGACACCGAAAAATACATATGGTACCATTGTAGACTCAACATTTTCTTTAGCTTAAATGAATATGCATATATCTGTGAAATAAAGAAATGCTCAGTACACTTCCTTCTCCCTTTCCTCCTCAGCTGCTTTTACCATGATTGGCACCTCAAACCACCTCTCCGATCGCTGCTCTCAGTTCGCCATCCCATCCCTCTGCCACTTTGCCTTCCCCACGTGTGACCGCAGCTCTGGCATCGATAAACCACGGGACTTGTGCAAGGATGAGTGTGAGATCCTGGAGAACGACCTGTGTAAGACGGAGTACATCATCGCCCGTTCCAACCCCATCATCCTCAAACGCCTCAAACTGCCCAACTGTGAGGACCTGGCTGCTACAGGCAGCCCAGAGGCCGCCAATTGCATGAGGATTGGCATTCCCATGGGCGAGTCCATCAACAAAAGTGAGCATGGTTATATCAGTGCATTGAGATGTTTCCATAGCTTGTGGAATACCACTGCATACTGTTTTGCATACTGTAAAAGTACTGTATCTTTATGAAATATCATTGGAGATATAAAGTACTGTACAAAGTCTTAGACCACCATTAGATTTTTTGTTTTAGCAATGGTATAATGACTGTACATATTTTTTGCTCAGCCTCTTAAGTAGAATACAACCAGAAAATACAGAAAATGTATGCAGTATTAAAAAACTGAAGAATTCTGAAAAGACAGCTTCTATAAGCTACAGTGGCAAGTGTTTAGAGTGACCTTCCCTTAGACTTCAGCAATAGCAGCTTCATCGGGGTGCCAAGTTGATCCTTCTACAGTTTGAAGAAGCTTGATCAGGAATAGCTTGGAATGGGCTTTTTGGAAGGGTAGCAGCCAAGAAACTTTGTTTTCAGGAAGGTCACACTAAATGCTGATTTTTGCCTGCAGAAGCCATTTTGTTGTGAATTCTTTTTTTTATAATGTTCTGTATATGGTTCCTGTATTTTCTGTTTGTGCCTTAATGAAGAGGCTGATAAATATTGATGTATGGTCATTATACAATTGCTAAAACAGCACATATAATGGAGGCCAAAGACTTTTTCACAGTACTGTAATAATCTTTATTTACATAGCATTTCGCTTTACATTTAGCAGACACCCTTATCTAGAGCGACTTACAGCTGATAGTCTTACAATCCAAGCAGTTGTGGGTTAAAGGCCTTGCTCGAGGACCCACCAGTGTCGCAGTGCAATTTAAGGATTTACAAGATTGTATTAGACTCTATAAAATATACAATAAAAATGAAATGTAAATCTATGACAATGACCAAAGTTTGTGTATACAATTATAGGAGTGACCGTATACATAAAATCTACATATATTTTATTAATGTATTATATCAGGCACCAGTGAAATGATTTACCATTGGAGAACCTTGGTTAAAGAGCTTATCTATCTTTTTTTAACATCCACTTTATACTGGTTGGGGGCAGGGGGTGCATACCGGGTCAGCAGCCTATCCTGGAATTCACAGGGTGCAGGTACCCAGGACAGTGGAGCCAGTTCATCACATGGTTTAGTAAACATGCCAATATGTTTTGTTGTGTGTTCTTTCCGTCCTTACCCAGATCACAAGTGCTTTAACAGCAGCGGTTCAGATTATCGTGGCACTGCCAGCATGACGAGGTCAGGACGTCAGTGCCAGCCATGGAACTCGCAGTACCCGCACAGCCACACCTACCTGGCCGTGCGCTACCCAGAGCTAAACGGCGGCCACTCGTACTGCCGCAACCCAGGCAACAAGCAGGAGGCGCCGTGGTGCTTCACTCTGGATGAGGGTATGCGTATGGAGCAGTGTGACATCCCTGCCTGTGGTGAGTTACTACTCACTCTCCATCATGGTGGTTTTACTGTGCCAACAACAGGCTCAGCTGCCTGTTAGTAGTGTACTAAATCTCACTGTGTGTAGTTCTGCTGGAAACAGATACAGTAAGGATTTAAATGAAAAATGCACTGGCAGTACGAAATTTCAGTACACCTGATATTTGTTTTATTTCAGTTATACAATTCACAAGGCATTTTCTCAGTACATGATCTGTAGAACCATAGGTATGAAACGTTTAATGTCCATCTGATCAGTGACTGTTTGGTTTCATGACCAAGGTCTTAAAAATTATAACAAATTATAATAGGAAATATTGTAATAAAATATAATAGGGTTCAACCTCCTCAACTCCAAAGACATTATAGAGATGTGGATGAAAGATAATGCCAATAAAAGGCAAAAAACCTCATTAAACACCAAACAGTATTTATTAATACATATGTGAGTTATTTTGACAACAGAAGTTGACTTTGAAGTTCAAATGAAAAATTTAAGTCTTTGAACACATGCACTATTATTCAACCCCCTGCTTTAATACTTTGTGGAGCATCCTTTGGCTTTTATAAGTTCCAACAAACGTTTTCGGTAAGTACTAACAAGCTTCTTACACCTCTCAATTGGAATCTTGGGCAATTCTTCACATGCAAAAGCCTCTAGTTCAGTGATGGTTGATGGCTTCCGTGCTGCAACTGCCGCCTTTAAATCCCACCCAAGATTTTCAATTGGTATTAGATCTGGTGACTGAGAAGGCCATTCCAGGACATTCCAGGATCTTTTTCTCAACCAAGCTTTGGTTAACTTGGAGGTGTACTTAGGATCATTGTCTTGCAGGAATGGTTGTCAAGGTTTCATTTGTCAACAGATGGCGTCACGTTCCTCTTTAAAATGGCCTGGTACTTCTGAGAATCCATGATGCCAGTTCTTGCTGCAGACAAACAGACCCACATCATCAATGACCCACCTCCATGCTTCACTGTAGATAGGGTGTTCTTGGGATGCAACTCAGCATTCTTCTTCCTCCAAACACGACAAGTTGAGTTTTTACCAAAAAGTTCTGATATACCACAGGATATTCTCCCAATCCTCTTCAGGATCATCCATATGCTCTCTGACAAACTTCAGACTGGCCTGGACATGTACTGGCTTAAGCAGGGGGACACGCCTGGCACTGCAGGATCTGAGTCCCTCTCGGCGTAGTGTGTTACTGATGGTAGGGTTTGTTACTTTGGTCCCAGCTCTCTGCAGGTCATTCATCAGGTCCCTGCATGTAGTTCTGGGATTTTTGCTCACTGTTCTCATGATCATTTTGACCCCACAGGATGGGATCTTGCGTGGGGCCCAGATCGAGGGAAATTATCAATGGTCTTGTATGTCTTCCATTTTCTTACAATTGCTCCCACAGTTGATTTATTCACACCAACCTGCTTGCCTATTGTAGATTCACACTCTTCCCAGCCTGCTGCAGGTCTACAATTTTCTTCCTGGTGTCCTTCGACAGCTCTTTGGTCTTGGCCATGGTAGAGTTTTGGAGTCTGACTGTTTGAGGCTGTGGACAGGTGTCTTTCATACAGATAATGAGGTCAAACAGGCGCCATTATACAGGTAATGAGTGGAGGACAGAAGAGCTTCTTAAAGAAGAAGTTACAGGTCTGTGAGAGCCAGAAATCTTGCCTTGTTTGTGGTGACCAAATACTTATTTTCCACCATGATTTACAATTAAATTCTTTAAAAATCCTACAATGTGATTTCCTGGATTTTTTTTCTCATTGTGTCTCTCATAGTTGAAGTGTACCTATGATGAAAATCACAGACCTCTCTCATCTTTCTAAGTAGGAGAACTTGCACAATCAGTGGCTGACTAAATATGTTTTTTGCCCCACTGTATATATGCATCACAACTGAAGCAAATGAAGGGGTTCTCAAAGGCTTAATTATGTTTCAACTCCACTTTAGTCCATAGAAACTGCCAGAAAGCTTTAAAAACAACAGTATTACATAGGGGTTGAATAATTGTGATATGGCTATCTTAACAAAATATACTGTTACACACAAATACTACATCATGCATTTTCTGTTCTGATTTGATGTATCCCTCAACTCTAACTATATAAACTGGTTCACATTCACTCATGAGTCTTTGTTTCATCGGGCTGATCTTTTGTGTTGTTCATAATACTACCTATGAATACATTTTTGGCTTCCATCAAATAAAAGTATGAAGTCCATCATACATCCTCTTAGGTATTCCGGCTTTCCTACACAGGGTCGCAGCACTACATTACTGTATTTTCTGTAATTATTGTCAATTTCCATAAATTACAAATGCGGCGGCATTTGGGACGTTGCATGGACGGTAGCGTTCCACTCGTGATTGCATCAGTATCTCTGACACATTTACGTATCATTTGCCCAGAGATTTCTTTACGTCCTTTATATTTACATTACACTAACATGAAAAGAATGTTACTATGGTAATGTCTGGTCAACATCCTGTTTCACAAAATGCAACGGTTGTTAAATACGACACTCTATTTTGTTTGGCTGAAGTTTGCTAGCAGTACGCCAGTAAAAATGTGGTGCTACATTTATTTTGTGCTATTCTCAGAAGGCATATCCTGACATCCCCTATTATTCAATGTAAGGTTTTTTTTAAAGATATTCTGACATAAATCCAGATCCATCAGTAGGTCTGAAATTATACTTAGTTAGGTATATATGAATGAGCAGCACTTTTGAAGTTGGATGTTGGTATTTAGTGCTTCAGTCAAAACTGATTTAAACTAATATTTGAATTTTAGTTCTACAGCTAGCTCATCACTCACTCCAGCTCTAACACGTGTTGATCATGTGTTTGTTCAGAGCCAGAGAAGCGTGGTGGCAGCAGTATGGAGATCCTCTACATCCTGGTTCCCAGTGTGGCCATACCATTAGCCATTGCCTTGCTCTTCTTTTTCATCTGTGTGTGCCGAAATAATCAGAAATCCCCCCGACCACCCGTCCAGCGCCAGCCCAAGCCTGTACGTGGCCAGAACGTGGAGATGTCAATGCTGCCTGCTTACAAGCCAAAGGTGAGAGACAACAAAAACCAAATCCCACTGATACTGTTTTTAGCCTTTCCCTTTCGTTTCCCCTCAAATGTATGCATTAGCTGTACAACGTGTACCTTGGTGGCACAGAAGAAACTGGCTAGCTCAACACCATGTTAGCTGGGCTTATGACGGGCTTGTGTCCAGTTCAGGGTATATGCTTGTCTGCGCCATGTGAATGTCAGGATATCCTCCAGCATGAGCACCAGTGGAAGCTATGTTTTCAGTCGGCTATTAACTGTTAGCTCTGAAATCTTAAATAAGACTCTAAATTAATGAATTAGGTTCAGATCAAGATTCAGGGCCTTTCCACCATCATAGAGTAGAATGGGTGCACAGCTAAGACTGTGGTTTGACTCCACTCAGTGAAGGTTACTGGCAGCAAAATGGCATGGAGAAAGCATGCAAAGCTCATGAGAGACACTTTTGAGTTAAATATAAACTATAGATGTTATTGGAACACCATCGTACTTGCAGTCAACAGGCATTTCATTAGATTCTTCTAGGATGTGTAGATATAGCAAGTGTGTATGTATACTCCCAATAGATCAACAGTTTCTGATACACTCAGACCAACCAGCCATGTTCAAAAGTCACTTACATCGCCTTTCTTCCCCATTTTGATGCTCCATTTGAACATCTGCAGGTCATCTTGACCATATCTACATACCTAAGTGTAGTGCAGTGCTAGCTCGTAGGATGAAGTTCTGTCATGAGTCTATCAGGCACACTCAGCTCACGATTCGATTCATGATATTGAGTTCAGGATTTGATTTTCTTACGATTTTGATTTCTGAACTGTAAACAATGCAAAACACTGCACATTTTCTTCAATAAGTTTTTAAACAACAACAACAAAATTATTCCACTGCAATGAAAATAAATGACCAGAAAATTGTAAATAAAATGCTCCATTCTAGCTTCATCATATATTAAATAACGGAGTGAAAACATTCCTTTTTATTTTGGAAGAATAACAATTCAAAGATAATGCGTAGATCTTACACTTAACATATATGGGAACATGATGCATGATTGCGCCCTCTGGTGTTCAGAAAATGCAATTAATAATCATCATTAATATCTCTCTGCGAGCACATCTTGACAAGCTGTACCAACATGGTAGGTGTCTACAAAGCAGCCAGTAAGAGTGCAAACAGTATTTAGAATTCCCAGCAACACTAGATACAGTCTTCCCAGCACCGAGTCAGTGTCATTGCTAAGTAAAGACCAGCCATCAGCCAAATAATACGCTATATTGGCAAATGTATGTAGATGCAGCTTCTAATTAGTGGTCTGTGTTATTTCAGCCACACTCGGTGCTCAAAGTCACGCTGTGACATGGAATCTCAATAGACAAACAGTGGCAGTAGAAGGGGGTTATGCTGAGACCTCGGTGATCTTCAATTTGCCAACTTCAAACCAACACTTTTTAGTATTATATTTGGCCATATTACAGGCTTTTACATCATTTAGCAGACACCCTTATGCTGAGACGCTTAAAATGAGCTGAGCCATTACGTTAAGACCCTTCTTCAGGAGCCCAACAGTGGCAGCTTGGCAGAGCTCGGATTTGAACGCACAGCCTCCTGATTAGCAGTCCAGAGCCTTACCGAATGATCTATGACTGACCTAAGAGCAACTACCTAGTCTTTTTTGAGACTAGGAGTTGAGGAAGTTATCAAATTTTAACCATAACCAGCAGTAGTGGGGCAAAATGAGCAATTATCATGCGGCCAAATTCCTATTTGTGGAATTTGTAAGGCATAGGTCAGTATGTACCCCAACAGGGCTGGGTAGAAGTTGCTGCTGTAATGAGCGGGTTTACATGCACTTAATAATCCAACTGCAGAAAATCAGTTTTTGTCAGTAGTCCAATCAACGCGTGTATATGCAACTGAGTAATCAGATCAAACCCGGGAAACCTCCGGGTTTACATGACTCGGGCAGTAATCAGATTTCTACTTTGCAATAATCCAGCCAATAATCTCATAGAAATGTGACATCAACTTCAAACTTTATTATTAAATAATCAAATTATTCATTTTCTCGTGTGTATACCTCATTTCAGAGTCTCCGCAGTGCCCGATAGCCATTGCGCTGCCTTTAATTAAGTGCCGTGTTTAATTCTGGGGTTGCCAGATCCAGCGCGGAAAAACCAGGCCATGTAAAAAGTCAATGGAAAAAGTCATTAGAAATACACAGATCTGACAACCGTGGGGAAACACTCAGTCATAGGGCTGCAACAACGAATCGATAAAATCGATAATAACCGATTATTAAAAGTGTTGACAACGAATTTCATTATCGATCGTTGTGTTGCATGATTTATGTATCCCCCCCCCCTTATCATATCCGCTTACGTTACTTGCGGCACTTGAGGTCAGCGCTGGAAAAAAAACACGAGCGATTGAACGAAGCGAGGCGGAGCCGGCGCGGACGTGGAATCTTCAAAATAAGTTCGCGTTAAGGCTATGTCCACACGTACACGGGTATTTTCTAAAACGGGGGTTTTCAAATTCGTTTATGAAAAACATCGCGTCCACTCAAGCACTGTTTAAACAAAAAACTTCGTCCACATGAAAACGCAAAAACGCACACAGTCGCTGTCAAAGAGCAGTGCCAACCCAGCAGTCCTATATGCCGGCGAAGCAGCTCACTCAGCGACACAACAGCAACATCCTATGCATACGAACATTTTCTCGCCATTCTTCTTCAACAACCACTTCGTTTTGAAAGCTGTCCCACCAACGAGAGGTCCGACCGGGTCTCGTCCCAAACCGGCGACGCTGGGGGCGGGAACTGCTTCGTGGATGTGATGGATATAGTAGTGACCTCCGTAGCGCATTCTGACGCCTCTGTTCTTCAGTGTAATGAAGGAGTAATAATGGTAAATATATGTGTAGATTTGTAACAAGTTCGGTCAGCAGCGTTACAGCTGGCACTATTTTGGCTACGTCCGCTATTGCACAAAATCGCCTCATGTAAACAAAGGAGATAACGGCGCACAAATGACGTTTCAAGCAAGAAACTCCGTTTTCCCCAGTCCACACAACAACGCTGAAAACGGAGTTTCTGAAAATCTTCACCCTGGAAGGAGTTTTGCAAAAAAAAGTCCGTTTTCGTGCGGATGAACGGTCAAAACGCATAGAAAAAGCTACATTTTTAAAAAATACCCGTGTTCTTGTGGACAGGTCCATAGTCTCTAAAAAGAGAGCCAGCTTTAGCCTGGAGCATGTTGACATGATAACATTTTTGGATTGCAATGCAAAGTTCCTAAAGAAAGGGAGTGAATGAGTTTGTATGTAGTGTTTGCATCAGAGATGGACTTATTTTTCTTTATTATTTGATTTGTTATTTTAATTATTAATGAATTTAATTTATTACTATTCATTTATTGTAAGCACTTATTTACTCTGTTATTTAATGTTATATTTCTGAATAAAGACATGGAACGTTTTTTTTTTTTTTTTTTAAATCCGATTCATCGAAAAATAATCGACCGATTAATTGATTATTAAAATAATCGTTAGTTGCAGCCCTACTCAGGCACATGCGCAGGCTGAAACCACCCATCATAATCGGGTAACTGGTATACATGTAATGCGTAACCCGATTTCTGGGGTCAAATCCAGCTGTCTTTATCATATTTCTTAATCTGATTTGTAGATGGGCACATGCTCTATACTTGACCACTTGAATAAACAGATAACTGCAGAAATCCATCTATGATCGGACTATTATGTGCATGTAAACGCACTCAGTGACGGCACCGTGTGAAAGGTGGTGGTCCTCTAGACTGACCTCCCCTTACTCAGACAAGACTAATCATGTCTCTGTGACACCCAACCCAGCCAAAAGTTACTGCCAGGGATCGAACCCAAACAAAGCATCTTGTTTTACTCCTGCTTATCCTGGTCACGTCGGACCTCACTTGGCACGGGCAGAGGTACACTCTGGACATGTCGCATGTCCATCACTGGAATCCATATCCCCAACTCCCAACCTTCACATAGCCAGACCAGCCTGGGGTTTAAACCCAGGTCTTCAGGAACTGCTGTTTCCAGCAGCGGACTCTTATCTTCGAGCTGCAGGGGTTGTGAAGTTGCTTCTGAAAAACAACCATTCATTAATAGAGCTCTGTTTGTATTGCGCACACAGTCCCTGCTGCATAAACCCTAACCAAGCGCAGATGTTTAATCAGATTCTCATATTGTTGCAAAAGCACTCTTATGAAGGCCCAGCTGCAAGTCAGAGTTTAAGGCAGGGGTCAAATACAAGTCACTATTCGCATGAGGAGCATCTAGTCTGAGATGATCAGGGATGAGATGCGGCTGCCTCAGGGAGAGGCCATGCTAATACAAACCAGCTGTCCCTTTATAAGAGCCAGGCTTTGCTGCTGTCTGAGTAGAATTTAATTTTACATATGAAGGCTGTTGAAGCTTTTCTTTTCTCTCCTGGGTCGTTGCTTTGTCAATCTGTAATGGATTGTGGATTACACCAGTATATGTGAATAATGCTATGTAATGTAAAGTGATATTTTTGCATCTCTAGGTGAAGTATGAGCATTGTATACTACAGACAATTTCAAATGGCACTCGATTAGCTAGGCCAACACTGCGCTGACCCTTCCGGCTGGGTCAAGCATCACACAGACATGACTGGAGGTGCATATGGAAGAGAGGCTGGATGGGGTGATCATCCCTCGGCACTGAGATCAGCGTACTTGCTCATCTGCGCCATGATTTCTGGGATATGCTCCAGAACCCCCTGTATGAGAAGAGTTTGTAAGAGTGTCTTACCAGAGCTTTTTTCTAATGTAGTTATTTCCATATAACGCTAGTTTCAACACGAGTCATTTGGGTTACGTATTCCTTCCCTCAGCTTTTGTGGTAACAGATTCTCATCTCGAAAACTGTAATCCTATCTCTAAAATAATTTCTATACAGATTTAGCACCCATTTACATTTGTTACTGTCCCAGCAGTCACCCTTAAGCCATATGTACACTTGAGACTAGGGTTGGGTATTCTGCTTATCGATTCCGGTTCTTGAAGTTCCCAAGTTTCGATTCTACAATGTTTAGATATAAAGGCGGAGAGTATCAACACAAACTACGTTACATATTACAGTTATTTTTGCACTAATTGCATTAGTAGGAACCAATAAGTCGAATCAATTTTTTTTGTTTAATAGGAACCAGTTCTTGAAATCTTAGATCTGGTTCCTGATTCAGTACCCAAACCTACTTGAGATCACTAGTGAAAATGCTTGTTTGCATCTTTGTGGAGAAATATTCATGCTACAGCAGATTATGATCCAAAACAAAGCTTTGTAACTACTTGAAGACCAAAGAATATTAAAAAGTGGTGACTGTCATGGACCTTCCTCCATAGCCCCCTAAAGGGGGCACTTGAAGACAAAGCAAACTTGTGCAGTCAGTTCCTGCACAGTGCACGCTGTAATTACAGCAAATGGGAGAACTTACCAAATACTAATTTATCAAAAGTTTTTTTTTTTCCAAAGATTCAACTTTTCTTTATTTGTTGTTGATGAATATATGATTTGCAATGAAAAACATTGTAATAAAGTAGAGAAAAATGTAAAATACTAGCATTTTCACTAGTGGTCTCAGACTTTTGGCCTCCACTCTCCTCGTTTGTAAAAGCTTCCATTTTGACTGTGCTTATCCCGGTCTGGCCAGTAAATATCCCAGAAATCACTGAGTGCAGGTGAAAGCGTTCCCCATCACATGGCCCAGTAAAAAACAACACCTGACCTGTTCATTGCAAGCTCAGCCCAGGGTTTGAACCCATGTCCTCAAGAACTGCTGTTTCCAGCTGCTCACTATAATCTCTTGGCCACAGGAGCTGCATTACATTTGAATCCATATAAAATGTGAAGAGGAGAATTACCAGTGGCGTCCACTAGAGGGCAGATCAGCATCAAAACCTTGTAACTAATATGCTGAATGGTAGACTCGTATTAGTGCACCATCAATAATGATGTTACCATTTGGACATCTTAAGTACGTTTGGGATGAGGCATCTTTTTAGGGCATTCATCTGACTACCATGAGTATTAGCATGGAGACATGGATCAAATGCATATAAACCCTTGACAAGTCAATTACGTTTACATAACAGCAGTTGATCAGCTGCAGAGGTGCCTGAACTTTTCCATATGATAAATTATATCCTTAATTATTTTTTCAAAATGTTTTTAATGTATGTATGTTCTCTGAAATACGGGGAAAAGTCAGAATTATGCTCCATACCAGCTGTATACAGTACTATGCAAAAGTCTTATGCCACCGTTAGATTAGATTAGATATTTTAGCAATGGTATATTGACCATATAGATATATATATAATTATTTTTCAGAGATTAATTATTTTTATTATTTGAAATTTCTGTGTCCAATCATCGACAATATGTGATATATTTTCATTATACCATCGCTAAAACAACAAATCTAATGGTGGCCTAAGACTTTTACACAGTACTGTATAGGCTGCAAATGCAGTAGTAAGAGGGTGAGTTAAAAACTCTGGAGTACTCTTTCGTACTGAAAAAAGTATTGAATAAAATGTTTTGCCGCTTGCAGATGTAACATTTGGAATCTGGTGTACATGTTTTAGTGCAAGTTTCATTCTGTGATTAGGATTGTGTCAAAGAGCAGGTCAGGTCACCAACAGGGTCACAGGTGAAACCCATCCAGCCTTGAGAGGGGTGCATCAAAGTAAAGAGTGCTCTGAAACGTTTTGCTTGTAAACGCAACAGGATGAGGTTCTTCTACAAGAGGTTCGGTTTACTTCAGCTTAGGCATCATTTTGACCAGATGGTGAATTGGGAGATTTGTGTCAGGCTTCAGGGGTATGGGTTCAATCTGGGTCTGTGTGGACATTAGCATGTTTGCCCTTGGTTCATAGAGAATCTGGAAATGGAGAAACCCTTGGAGAATGGTTTCCTCCCATCTTCAAGCAGTGAATGTGAGTAAATATGTGATTTCTATGACTGGCTCCCTACCAGTGGTGTGTTCCAGACTTGGCCCCAGTGGCTCAGGATTGGTGACCAGGTATACGTCGTTTACTGAAAATGAATGACCTTGAGCCTTTTTTCTGTCCTTTAGACCAAAGCCAAAGAGCTGCCTCTGTCTGCTGTGCGTTTCATGGAAGAGCTGGGGGAGTGCGGCATTGGTAAGATCTACAAGGGTCATCTGTACCTACCGGGCATGGAGCATGCTCAACTGGTGGCCATCAAGACCCTGAAAGACTTCTCCAGCCCTCAGCAATGGACTGAATTTCAGCAGGATGCTTCAGTCTTGGCAGAGCTCCACCACCCTAACGTGGTATGTCTCCTGGGTGTGGTCACACAGGAGCAGCCTGTTTGCATGCTCTTTGAATTCCTGCCGCTTGGAGATCTCCACGAGTTCCTGGTCATGCGTTCGCCACACTCCGATGTGGGCTGCAGCAGCGATGAAGACGGCACGGTCAAGTCTAGCCTGGACCACGGTGACTTTCTGCACGTTGCCATTCAGGTAGCAGCTGGCATGGAATATCTTTCCAGCCACTTTTATGTACACAAGGACCTTGCAGCAAGGAACATACTTGTGGGAGAACAGCTTCATGTTAAAATATCTGACCTGGGACTGTCGAAGGAGATCTACGTTTCCGATTACTACCGGGTGCAGCCAAAAACACTGCTTCCCATTCGCTGGATGCCACCAGAAGCCATCGCGTATGGAAAGTTCACCACAGATTCGGACATCTGGGCTTTTGGGGTGGTTCTTTGGGAGATCTTCAGCTTTGGTCTCCAGCCTTTCTATGGATTTAGCAACCAGGAAGTGATGGAAATGGTGCGCAAGAGGCAGTTATTGCCTTGCCCAGACGACTGCCCGCCTAGAGTATATGCTCTAATGAATGAGTGCTGGCAAGAAGGACCTGCTCGGAGGCCCAGGTTTAAGGACATCCATGCTCGACTGCGTGCCTGGGAAGGCTTGTCATCCCATGCCAGCTCAAGCACGCCATCCGGCGGCAATGCAACTACCCAGACCACGTCACTCAGTGCCAGCCCCATCAGCAATCTCAGCAGCCCACACTACGCTGGATACATCTATGGAGCTCCTCAGGGCATGCCACCAGGCCAGATTACAGGATTTGTAACAGCACCCATGCCCCAGAACCAACGCTTCATTCCTGTAAATGGGTACGCCATCCCACCAGGTTACACCGCCTTCCCAGCCACCCACTTTGCCCCGGCTCAGGCACCAACACGAGTCCTGCAGCACTGTCCTCCGCCCAAGAGCCGCTCGCCCAGCAGCGCCAGCGGCTCTACCAGTACAGGTCACGTCACCAGCGTGCCATCAACAGGCTCCAACCATGATGCCAACACACCTTTGCTGTCGCACTGCGTGACTCTGACACCGGTCACCGGTGGCACAATGCCACTGTTTGGACACATGCCACAAAAGGGGCTGCCGATGGACCCAGCTCAGGCTGCGCTGTTAGCCGACTCCAACAGACTCATGTACAACGAAACAGTCATCACCGCCGACTTGTGAATGCGTCTTTCTTAAATGATTCTAATTATTGATATTTTAAAATGTACCTTTACTTTGTAAATACCAGCTAGCCAGAGTGGAATGTAAAGAGTTATATTCTGTTTTATATGTAAAATGTATGAAAAGGATAAAGGAAACCAGTCTCATCTCCTCTAATGCTGATATCAGTATGGTACGTGGAAGAAGACTCTAGGAACCTGCGTTCTCTTTTTCCAAGCTTAATACATCAAGCAAAGAATTCCTCATGATGAATACAGCCTGGACATACAGTACAGTTCCATTTTCAATGTCAGCCACATTTTGAATATGGCTCGACTTGTTTCTGTCAGTGTGACGTCTTACACTTTCTAGACAAAAGCTGGAGAATCACAGTAACCAAGCTCAGTTTGGTAATGGGAACACCAAGGTAAACTGGAGACACATTTAATAAAGTCCTGAATGGGGACATACAAATATCCCTACAAATAATTCACAGACATTTAGGCATCACATATTCACCATGCAACGTCACCTAGAGAATTAAACCATCCATATCAAGCATTCCCTGTACAAATACTCACATCATTCAGTAATTCACAAAAACTTGGTCAAACCTCCACGTTTGCCACTTTTAAACTAACTGGGTGTGTAATTCAGGAAGATATGTGTAGGTGACTTCAGTTTGTTTTTTAAGACCTGTTTTAGATTGACAAAGTGTCGTCCTGACAGGTGCAATAACCCCCTGTTTGACACCCTTTTACACAACACTGCACTCCTACTACATTCATACTTATCTCTAGGCTACATCTTTTACATACACTTCCATGTCTGGTCAACAAGACTGAGGAGCAAGTTAGGGGTGTGAGAAAAAAAGATATCTCAATTTTTCTGGGAATTTGTCGACAACGATAATAATACGATACTTTGGCAGTGTATATCGTGGGTTTAAATATTAAAACGTTGAACTGCCTGAAGTATCAACTGCCTGAATTGGCACTGTCTTTCGATACAATTTTGACAGCATTTGTTTGTCTTGCCATCTGTTGCGTTTCCTGTTGTAAGGCTCCTTTGGCAAAATGATTCCACTAAGGTTTGCTGAGCGTCTTTTTATAAATAACATGCTGTCTTTTGAGAATAGTCCGTCTTTTCAAAGCCAAACAACCACAGCAACATTAACTGCAAGGCTGGTGCTGTCTGTATTTTGTCTCCTGGTGCAGTTTGTTTACTCATTTTTAACTTTAGTCATGTGCCTTTATGTAGAATACTAGCTTGATTTGTGGTGCTAGGACTCTGCATGAACTCAGTGCACATGCACACTAGTCTATCCTACCTGGCTACGTAAGTGACATACTCGATAATGTCGGCTCGCACATTAACATATTATCGCAGACAATACATATCATGCACGCCTAGTGCAAATCTATTGATATTGAAAAATTAACGGCTATACTTCAAATTCCTGGCATTACAGATAGATTGTCACCTGTGTTATCAAAGCTCTCCAGTATGTGCAGAAGTTCATGAGGTGCATGACATCGACATGTCATATTTGAATATAGAAATGAAGTGAATGCATTTGTCCTTTAATTGTTGATGATAAACCTCTAACTGTCAGCTATTATTCTGCTCCCGTTTCCCTCAGTGTGTTGGCTTGTCTAGACTAGACTGAAAGCTTCACCTGCTCAACACAGGGATTAACTTCATCATGTCCTCAGTAGCTGTTTCCTATTGCTAATTAGTTAGTTGCTATGCAACTACCAATGCAGTTGTGGAAACTTTTTTTCTGTGCCATAGACAAGCGGGGTTCAGGCTGTCATTCAGGGTGCAAGGATTCAGTGCAGTTCTCAGAATGCCTTTATTCTGTGTTCTAACATGTTGAGACACAGGAACCAGCACAGCATTTCTATGCATGTAATAACTGATGAAGCAAAGAATGGTTTATTTTTGTACACTTGCTCTTCGTTGTATCAAGCGTTTGTAGTAATTTTACACTATTCTCATAATTACATTGGGACTCAGAAATCACTCAGTGATCATTGCTTAAACCTGGAGGAGTCATTTATCTGTGCTCCTGTTTTTAAAAAAACTGAAAGTGCCTTTAAAACCATGCCTTTACAACAGAGAGCTGTTTGTTTTTCATACTCAAAAACCACTTCATGCTAAAGACTGTGAATCATGTTTTGCTCTCCATAGAGGAGGAGCCATTAAATACATGCTGAACATTTACACGTCAGCGCATGTGGCCTTTTTTTTTGTAATTGTGAAATACGAAGAAACGAATTTTGCACAAATGGTTTGTATGGCAAAACTGTTATTAAATAACTGACTTTAAATGTCTAAGATTATGCTGAGAATGTGATCATTTTTGCCCTGAAATTAAATAAGACTGAATTGGCAGTTTATTATGTAAACACCTACCATACACAAGTGGTCCCTGTTTTAAGATGGCCCGACTTACGATATTTCGACTGTACGATGTGAATCCGATTTTATACGTAAATGCCCATTCAGCAGAAACCATACTCTGAATTTTGAATTTTTCCAGGCAAGTGACGTGGAAGTCGGCAGTGCATGACGTAGGGAGTCACATGGTCGGAGTGATGAGCGCTGGGAAATGTAGTGAGGAAAAGCTGTGGTTGCGCAATAAACGTTTAGTTTTTCACTTTCAATACATTATTCAATAAATTACACAAGATATTCAATACTTTGAATACTTTTAATATTCAGTGGTTGTGTCAGAATGTATCCCCATTGTAAACTGGGGAGTGTCTGTACACTGTTTGGCACCTCTGGTTAAAAGATGTTTCACTGTCACCTCTACAGGGAGGACACCTCAATATTTACCCAGATTTTCAGGCACCAGTACATAATTTTTTTTTTACAAGTTTTAATACTGCCGTTTGGTGGTCAGAAGCCCATCCCCAAAGAACACGGAGCACACGTGTGACACTAGTGTATCCCAGAAATTAGTAGAGATCGCTTGCTTCAGGATTTGGGATGATCCCCAGACAACCTGGCCTCCCTCAGACACTGCTAGTCCTATCTGCATATGACCAGGTTGGAAGGCATTGCCAGGAATCAAACCCAGGCCCCTGCAGTCATGGGCAAGTGTATCAGACTGCTGTTCCACCGTTACTTTTTATTTATAGATTTAACATAGAGGAATACTGAGTAGCATTACATTGCCGAATAGCATGCTGGATAGAGCTCGCTAGCTAGCCAGGCAGCATAACATACACCACAGAGTAGAAATAGTCTATTAACAGCTGGGAAAGGCTCGGTCATATTAAAGAACAGAACAGAGAAACGGATTATAAAGCTAGTGAGATCGGAGATGCAAAAGAAGAATCACATTATGAACGCAGTAACTCTCAAAACTACTTGTGAGTAATGATTAACCCATTTCAGGGTGTGTCTTACCGGAGCCAAATTACTTCAGCCAGAAAAAGGCACATCTCTCTTAAGTTCTGTTTTTAATACGTTGCAGATTGCACAATAAAAACTGTTCACATTCAGCAACTGTTTCATCCATTCTGATTTGTGTAATTTTGTGGGGCAAAGTAAACCCTCATGATATACATGTGTATGACGGATTCGGCTGGTTTTAGCGTGATCGGCTTTATCCGGTCTCATATAACCAATTCTGTGCCGGTCAACCACACCTGAACAGCACAGTGCTTTTGCTAACGCTGCTTTTGTTAGCTTTCATTCGTGATTCAGTTCAGGTGTTTTAAGTTTCAGTCACTGGTGGGTTTTTAAATAGGTTGTTTAAGGGTTTGTTTGCTGACGAGAAGGAAGCCTCATAGGTTTTGGCTGTGTACTGAATGCTATTTAGTCTAGCTATATAGGCTCCCTAAATACTGCATTATTGGTGAGGCATTACTAGCGACTCTAATGGAGGGGTTAGTGATTCATTTTTCACACAACTTTGTCATCATCATGAAAGCCCTGTTTGGGTTACATGGGTGGGGAAAACAAGCCGTGAAGAAACGATTCCAAAAACGGAACAACGAATTTAATAAGACGTTTAAAACAACATCAAAGAGGCGAAAGGCGTGTGCGTGTATTAGAATATAATAAATATAATGTGTATTATACTCTTTGGGATCCTGACGATTACAAATCTATATAAACGCCCATTCCTCGTACCAAAAATACCGGGATAATCCCGCAAAACTGGTATAATTCTTTAAAATACCATGAGACAAATTTTTGGTCATACCGTCCAGCACTAATAATACATATACAGGTTTGCATTACATTCTGTGAAACAGGATGTTAACCACACATTACCATAGTCATGCAAGTAGTTAAAATATTTCGCACATACTGTTTCATTTCAAACAACGTCTTTATCTTTTATACAACTTGAAACACCTAACACTAGCAAAAACGAAAGATAATAGTTTAGTTTCTGCCTTCAAGACGGCGATTCTTTATCTGTCAGCAGGTGGCAGCATGCCAGATAAGACCTCGGACGTTAAAGCGAACGGATGTTGATTGGGTGGACATTAAAACAGCTCATACTTGTGTATATATATGTAGCTATCTATAATATACACACACAAACACACTGCCCTGCGATGCACTGGTGCCCAGTCTAGGAATACCGTTATACCACCAAATCCTAATGCACATTACAAAGAGCATTACTGAGAATCACTGTGTGATCAGGTGATTTGACCATAAGAGGGCACCAAAGACCCACTTTCTGCCTCATTGGCCTCAGCGATAATGTGAGTGCAGCTACAAGTCTGTGCCGCTATGGATGGTTTCCATTATATAGCTGTGCACTCGCACACACTGAGAGGCACCTGAAACAGTTTTTTCCTTGGCTTTCAATAAACAAAAGTCCTTCATGTACGCACAAGCCCGAGTTTTGAGAAAATAATATGAGTTATGCAAGGAAATGGAGCAGTAATGGTGGGCATGTGGAGAGAAGATTAAACGCGCACACACGAACACACTTCTGGCTCACGAAATAATCTGGACCTCATACTCAGAGAATGGTTGGCCCCCTGTATATGGAGAAGGGTTTGATGTCGGGAATGTTTTTGATCAGTTCTGTTCTCGGGTTTCCAGCATGCTTATCTGGACCAGGCGCAGAAATGGCCAGTCAGACTCTGGAATGCAGAAAGTGGAAACAAACAAGTTGTGTAATTTTGCCGGTGTTTGTGGCTTCCTTTATTTCTTGCCTCCATTTGAGTTTTCAGCACTTAGTGAACTTCCATGTATGGGAATTTACTGAATAACTTACTGGTTACCCAGGAAAAATGTACTGTCGTAATTTGACAGTAGAACCATGAAGTGGCCAAATTACCATCAAAACTTCATAGTAGAACTGTGAACTTCATGGTCAAACTGTAAATATTCACATTAAAACTGTGAAGCAATTCACAGTTTTACTATGAAAACTCAAAGTACATTTTTTCATAGGTATTCTTCCCAGATCCAGGCTTGTAGGTGTTTGTAAACCCTATTTTTTATTATATGAATGATGGTTAGAACTGATATTATTATCATGATAAATGACATTATGACGAACTTTATCTGCAATACTTCTATAATAGTAATCGACTCCATTGCTACTCACAGCGAGTTACACAATAACTCCATTAGCTGATGGGAAGTCAACGATTTTGTATAAAACACACAAATAATCACTACTAAGTGTACATGTACTGTAACTGGTGAATACAACATTTCTTGGCAACATTAGCAGTTTATTAACAGCTCGTTCGTGCTTTACTTAGACTTTTCTATTACTGCAGGTGTTTCTGATTAAGGGTGCGGGAGAAATTTGGACTCCGAGGTGAGATCAAATTCACCACAGCAAGCCAGAAAAGGTAACGGAAAATGACCAAATGCAAGGTTACATGGAGATTTGTTTATTCATGAGTAGAACTGGTGAATACGGGTAGATTTTCAGCTGGAATTTATATGAATAGAATTTACACACAAAACAACAACGCGACACAAACCACCTATTTCTCACTTCAGCTAAAGATAAGAAACAACACTGATACATTTCAGTATTCCAGCTGTATCGAAAGCTTTCGTTTTAACTGAATCAATCGAGTTGGTGACAACAGACAACCTTTCAGTTGCACATCTTTAAACTCGAGAACGTCTAAAAAATAACATGGTAATTGGACATACACTGGAATATGAGGCTGTAAAGCCTTATTTTAGGCTTGCACAAACAAACTCGAATAACAACGGAAAGAGAAATATGTTGCCTTTTTAATCAAAGAAAAGTAGACGCTGTAATCATTATATAGCGTAGCATAATCGTTATAAAATGCTGGGTTTTACATTCGTTAGGTTTGTAATCTTTAAAACGGTTACTGCGCATGCGCTCTACACAGGATTTATAATGTTCAGACGTTATAAAAATCAGCAACAGGAAACCGGTAAGTGAACCAACAAAAACTTTATACTTACAAAGTCAAAGTGCGGTTGGTCCTTTATGTGTTTACTCAAGTCTGAGTAAACAAGCATCCCTAATTAAAATTACTCCAGGAAGTACATTTTCCTCATAAAGTTACTGAAGCAGGGGTGTAGCACTGTCACCTCACAACGAGAAGGACTTGCCTTCGATCCCTGGTGGTGTGGTCTGGGTCCTTTGCATATGGAGTCTACATGGCCTCCCCGCGTCCACGTGGGTTTATTCTGGGTTTTCTCCGGGTTTCCTCCCACAGTCCAAAGACATGCATTAGGTTAACTGACTATGCATTTAGCAGACACCCTTATCCAGAGCGACTTACAATTGGTACAGTCTTACAATCCAAGCAATTGTGGGTTAAGGTCTTGCTCAAGGACCCAACAGTGGCAGCTTGGCAGAGGTGGGATTTGAACCTTAACCGCTAGGCTATCGCAGTCCCATGCTAAAGTGTCTCGAGTGTGTGTATGAGTGGGTGTCTTATGATGGATTGGGGCCCTGTCTAGGGTTGTTCCTGCCTTGTGCCCTATGCTGCTGGCTAGGCACTGGCACTTCCTTGACCTTGTCCAGGATTAAGTGGATAAGAAAGTGAATGAATGAATGATGATACTCGAGTAAATGTAATGTAATGGAGTAAACATGAAAAGGTACTATTGTACTATACCTTTATCATGGTTTTACCAAAGTACCATAGTAAAACCTAGGCAGATACCTTAGTTATTCAACCTGAACTAATAGAACTAACTATAAACTACATAGTTTATAGTAGCTATGATTATTGTATAGTTAACTAAAATTCTACTATGAACTACTAGGGTATCTAATGGCATGTATGTGTATACTATGTATCTGCCATGGCTTTACTACAGTACTTTGGTAAAAACCATGGTAGGGGTACAATAATAAGCATATAGTTTTCTTTCCATGTTACTTAATTACATTTAGTCATTTAACAGACACCCTCATCCAAAGCGTCTTACAACTGTTCCAATCTCACAATCTGACATCCACTTGTAGGCTAAGGGCCTTTCTCAAGAACCCAACCATGGTAGCTTGGTAGGAGTGGGATTCGAACCTTCTGCTGCACAGTGCAAGTTACGTTCCTATGCAACCACAGTCCAATATGAGAGACATTTTGTGAATATATTGGTACTCCATCACATTGTGGCAAGATTAATGGTACATTTTCTTCTATTATGCGGACAAATCGCATACAACATAAAACCGTTTCTTACATTAATGTATTGGATAGATCTATGCGTGTGTCCTATTAGTTTTTGTAAACTCTTGCACATTGTAATTTTCTGAACTTGAGGGGTATGCAGTGTCACTGGGAATATTGGGAAGATACCAGAAAAAAGTGGATTCTGATAAACATCACCAGTTCATGGAAGCCAGACTTTTACAGTCAGGAGGAAAACTGTAACTAAAAAGATATTATTGTGGCTGTCAGGTGGCACAGTGGCAGTTCCCTAGCAAACCCAGGTTCCAGCCCTGGCGGTGCCTTCCAGCTAGGTCACATGTTATACAGACATTAACTATCTGAAACTGAGAGAGGGTGGACTGGATATAGGAGTGTTCCCGGCACTGCAGCAGTGACCCCTTCCAAGCCCTGGGTGACTGGCAACCCCTGTGAATTCCAGGATCGGCTTCATGACCCTGAGCAGGATAAACAAGAAAATCATTAAATAAATAATCAAACAATGATCCAAAGCACATTAAAATCAACCTTGACCTACTTAACAAGCAGTGGATGATGGTTTCACAATCCTCAGCTCTAGCTTATAATAACTTAATCAGGAATCGTTTTTAAAGTGTAACACATCAAAACGTCTTGCCGCTTATAGTTACATTTAATGATGTATAATATTGGCAGGCAAAATTAGTTCTGTATTTTTATTAAACTACCAGGGATCCCTCAGCAACACTAATCTCATTCTAACTTACTGTCCCCATGCCAGAAAACATAAACCCACAGAAGCTGTAACACATCGGGTTCATATACATGTGGTGCACGTATCACTGTACCACAATGGTCTGTTGTGGTTTTGTTTATGAGACAATATCCTACTCATTATACAACATACCAAAATAATGGAATTTAGCTGGTTGAACTACATGCCATTTGAACGAACATTATTGGAATACTTAGACTCACTGTATCACATTGACTTGCTTACATAAAGTTATTACAAATATTTTTTAAGGATTTTAGTTAACTAGCTTTTGTGATGCATTAATTTACCTGCATCAAAATAAATTAACTGGGATATCGTGGCTTAAGATACAGGACTGTGGACCAGAACGACCAGGGTTTAAATCCAACCTCTGCCAAAGCTTCCACTGTTGGGTCCATGACCAAGGCCCTTAACCAACAAATGCTTGGATTGTAAGATTATATCAGTTGTATAAGTCGCTCTGGATAAGGGCATTTGCTAAATGACATAAATGTAATTGTAACTTGATGTAACATTTCTGAAAAAGTCACACTAACATGACTGGAATGCTAGTCATCAAACTCAGCATGGGCAAATGTTTTGAGAAAAACTAGAATAGGAGGTATGCTTTTTAATTTATTTCAGTTTGTTCTACATTAATTTTAGATTAGTATACTGGATACAAGAGCGTTCCTGGCACTGCAGCAGCGACCCCTTCTGAGTCCCGGGTGATAGACCTGCAACCCCAGTGAATTCCAGGATCGGCTTCATGACCCTGAGCAGGATAAATGAGAAAATCCTTAAATAAATAATCAAACAATGATCCAAAGCACATTAAAATCAGCCTTGAACTACTTAGCAAACAGTAGATGATGGTTTCACAATCCCCATCTTGAATATAATGGGACATGTGCATGAAAAAACATTTTGAAACTAGAAGAATTCTGCAAACATGCAAACCGTTAGTCACTGCAAATGTTTGGAGGCTGTGATTCTGCCGAAAGGGTGTTATGAAATACTTACTGACATGTTGTCAATGACATTTTCTGTCTGACTTTACCAATATATTCAATTCATAGAATAAACTTCTACGCCTTTTTCACGTTTTAAACCATTTTTTTTCACTCTTGTTGGCTTCATGTTTGACGATAACTTGGCTCAGCATGTGCAAAGTTCATCTAGCTTTGCACTTCTTTCTGTCTGCTTTGTGTTTGCGTATTGTGTTTTGACCTTTTAGCTTTTGTAGTCGAACAAAATCTGTCGTGAGCTGCCTTCTTTAGATTTGACACTGTTGTTCCTTCCTGATGATATATGAAGCTTCTGATTCAGACCACATCTTGAACATTCTCCAACCCACCACAGCTTGTTTTCTTTCACAGTTATAGTGACTCATCTATAAGACTGTCTGAGTCATGGGAAGGACATGAATGTGAGAGATAGGTATGGAAGGGGGCACTCTAAATCCCATGAAAGTGCATGGAGGAGGAAGGGTAACTGGTGTAACGGGAAGCAGATGCTGAATGCTGAGTGATGTCGCTCTTAATCTTCCTCTGACATGATTCTTGCCTTTCATGTCTCACGTGACATGGCTGGTTTTTCACTTGCTGGATTTCTAATGCCCTTTCTCTTCTGCTTATTCAGAATTATGCTGTGCTGTTTTGGTACTGTAGTTCTATTACCTTCAGTGTTTGATCTGACCACCTGATGTGTATGGTTTTCCTATATGCTTTTTAATTGATTTCACTTTTTTTGTAGGCAAATTATTATTTAAGTTTGTTGCAGATTACATTTAGCTTTAGCTTGGATTTAATTTTAGTGTTTCACATTACAAGGGCGTCATCAGACCCACTTTACTGGGGCACATTCCCCAGTCAAAAGTTGCTGCGCCACACTAAAATCATGGCGGTAAAAAGTCAATTTCATCCTGGATATCTGGGCAGAACTACAGGACACAGCACGCACCTCCACTACAGGCACTACATTTCCCATAATTCCCCAGCAGCTTTCAGTCAGAGCCAGTTTCTTTTCAGCCCCATTACAGGCAAAGTAATGATAGGCCAGCTATATGTTGTGGCTAGCCACTTATAACTGTAAAACCTGCTAAAAGTACATATTAGACCACTAAAGTAAAGACATTAATTAAACTAGCAAAGGCGTAATTTACGTTAGCATAAACAAAATGAATGCAATTAATAAAATAAAACTTGGTGTTGATTTGTTCATTTCTCATCCATGTCAGAGTAATGCCCATTTTAGTGTTAAATCACTATATTTTTAGTGTTTAGCCGGCTTATTTTTATGCACAGTTCTGCCCATACCACTGATACAGCTGTGGCCCTCTAAGTTCTGCATGTTCCCCAGCACAACAAGTGGTCTAGAAACATTCTTGTCACATTTGTTAGCTCATTTTGTCATTAACGAAAATAGCACACAGTAAATTTACATGAGAGCAAATTGTCTGAACATAATTTTCTACTCACCCCAGTCCTTGGGGGAGGGTCTGGAGCATAACCTGGAGTTCAATGGGTGCAGACAGAGGTACACCCTGGACAGGGCTCCGAGTGTACATTTACTCATTTGACTACCATTGTTATCCAAGATGATTACATGTCCAAGTGGGCCACTGAGCATTAAGGACCATGCTACTTTTACAAGGGCTTGAGTTTCTACAGGTAGTTGTTTACAAATGTATTGAAAAAAGTGCAGAGAGACTGATCGATTTTCTTACATTTAATCATTTAGTAGACGCCCTTATCCAGATTAATTTAGTACTTATACAGTGTTACAATCCAAGCAGTTGGAAAGGCCCAACAGTGGCAGAGATGGGCGTTGTGTTAGTATGATAGCCTAGTGGTGAAGGTACTGAACTATGGAGCAGAAGGTCCAGGGTTCAAATCCCACCTCAGCCAAGCTGCTACTGTTGGGTCCTAGAGCAAGACCCTTAACCCACAGTTGCTTGGATTGTAACATTTGTAATTGCTAAGATTGTATAAGTTGTAAGTCGCTTTGGATAAGAGGCATCTGCTAAATGCCTAGAGCAGAGTTGAACAATGGTCCTTCTGGTCCACAAGCCAATACCTTAACTGATAAGCCATCACAGTCCATATTCTTGAACAGATCATTAGCCTTTAATAAATAACATTATTTAGTTGCCATATTTATATACAGTATATGGGACTGTGGTGACTTAGCTGTTAAGGTACTAGGCTGTGGACCAGAAGGTAGAGGGCCCATAATGTTGGGTCCTTGAGCACGTCATTACCTTAATCCACAATTGCTTGGAAAGCAAGATTCTATAAGTACTAAGTCGCTCTGGATAAGTGCATCTGAAATGACAAAATATAAAATGTTTGAACATTCAGTAAATCCTCCCTTATGTCGGCTGAATTGTACTGATTAATAAATAGGTATTTTGGAGACTATATTCTGAGGCTCATAAATGAAACCAGACATCATCAAAGGCCGTTTGAAGACTGTCTATGCTTCGAGTAGAGTATGCAACCAGAATCGGTTTAAAGTTACCAGACACACACCCCACCCACATAGGCTACACACCCACCCAAGAACAAGACAAACCCTCAGTTGTCAGGCTATGTGAACTCTTGTTACAGGTCACTCTGTGTTTGACCTGTAGATTAAAGGAAGCACTGTCTGGATCTGATGCCCTTGACCCGAAACGAAGATAGGAACAAAAAGCCTTGTCTGTTCCTCAAATGGTCAATCATTTTCCACTTCAACCTGAGGCATGTTTATTATCAGCAGGTTTATAGTGAGCAGTGCAGTCGACTGGACAGGACTCGCCAGTTAATGTCTTAACATAGCGTGCAATAGGTACGTACTGTGAGAGCACAGGTTTATATCAGTGAGTCGTAGACAGTAATGAGCAACTTTACAATGTACGTGAGCAACGACTGTTTCCCAAAAGCTCTCTTTATTAGAGTTTTTCCGATTGCATTTAACGTACTTTGTTGGTGACTCTGGCCAGCGTCAGCCTTGCAAGTTCTCTAGGCCTACTTCTGAGTGCAACAGCTTAGCATGAAACAAAAAATATTATAAATATCATTAAACATCAAATACAGTGTTAGAATACAGTTAAGATAACAGTGTATAGTAATATATGTTGTAATATATAGTAATACTGTGAAATGGTTTTACAGTGGTGCTTGAAAGTTTGTGAGCCCTTTAGAATTTTCTATATTTCTGCATAAGTATGACCTAAAACATCATCAGATTTTCACACAAGTCCTAAAAGTAGATAAAGAGAACCCAGTTAAACAAATGAGACAAAAGTACATACTTTGTCATTTATTTATTGGGGAAAATGATCCAATAATTCATATTAGTGAGTGACAAAAGTATGTGAACCTCTAGGATTAGCAGTTACTTTGAAGGTGAGATTAGAGTCAGGTGTTTTCAATCAATGGGATGACAATGAGGTGTGAGTGGGCACCCTGTTTTATTTAAAGAACAGGGATCTATCAAAGGCTGCTCTTCACAACACACGTTTGTGGAAGTGTATCATGGCACGAACAAGGAGATTTCTGAGGACCTCAGAAAAAGAGAGTTGTTGATGCTCATCAGGGCTGGAAAAGTTTACAAAACCCATCTCTAAAGAGTTTGGACTCCACCAATCCACAGTCAGACAGTTGGTTACAAATGGAGGGAAATTCATCATCATTGTTACCCTCCCATGGAGTGATCGACCAACAAAGATCACTCCAAGAGCAAGGCATGTAATAGTTGGCAAGGTCACAAGGACCCCAGGGTACTTCTAACTTCTAAGCACTGGCCTCTCTCAGATTGGCTAATGTTAACGTTCATGAGTCCATCATCAGAAGAACACTGACAACAATGGTTGTGCATGGCAGGGTTGCAAGGAGAAAGCCACTGCTCTCCAAAAAGAAACATTGCTGCTCGTCTACAGTTTGCTAAAATTCACATGGACAAGCCAGAAGGCTATTGGAAGAAGTTTTTTGTGGATGGATGAGACCAAAATACCTTTTGGTTTGAAAGAAAAGCGTTATGTGTGGAGAAAGGAAAACACTGCATTCCAGCATAAGAACCTTATCCCATCTGTGAAACATGCTGGTGGTAGTATCATGTGTTTTGGACTGTTTTGCTGCATCTGAGCCAGGACGGCTTGCCATCATTGATGGAACAATGAATTCTGAATTATATCAGAGAATTCTAAAGAAAATGTCAGGGGACATCTGTCCATGAACTGAATCTCAAAAGAAGGTGGGTCATGCAGCAAGACAACGCCCCTAAGCACACAAGTCGTTCTACCAAAGAATGGTTACAGAAGAATAAAGGTAATGTTTTGGAATGGCCAAGTCAAAGTCCTGACCTTAATCCAATCGAAATGTTGTGGAAGGATCTGAAGTGAGCAGTTAATGTGAGGAAACTCACCAACATCCCAGAGTTGAAGCTGTTCTGTACAGAGGAATGGGCTAAAATTCCTCCAAGCCGGTGAGCAGGACTGATCAACATTTACAGAAAATGTTTATTTGCAGTTATTGCTGCACAGGGGGGTCACACCAGATACTGAAAGCAAAGGTTCACATACTTTTGCCACTCACTAATATGTAATTTTGGATCATTTTCCTCACTAAATAAATGACCAAGAATAATATTTTTGTCTCATTTGTTTAACTGCGTTCTCTTTATCTACTTTTAGGACTTGAGTGTAAATTTGATGATGTTTTAGGTCATATTTATGAATATATAAAATTCTAAAGGCTACAAAAACTTTCAAGTTTCAAGGCAGACGTTAAACGGCGCGTACCTGTATATGTAAAATAAGAATTTTTGTGTTTGTCGTCCACATAATGACGCATATTGTGCGTACAGTGTTGACGTGTTTCTTTTGTCATTGTCTAATTGCTGTTGGTGGCAACACAGACTAAGACACAACACACCCTTAGGATTAACGAGCGGGTCTGCAAGCATATTGTTAATGATGACTTGCAAAGGGTTTGGGGAAACACTCCTAAAATCTTTTCTGAGCATCCCTATCTAATTGGGTTTGAACCCTGGCTTAAAAAAGATTAGATCGATGCTAAAATAATGAAGACCAAATGTCATGTATGTCTTGAATCCAATTGCAGCAGTGTCATGTGCTTTTTCTTTTGATTTCAGTTCAGATTCATTTCTGCCCTGTCTAGTCCTATGACTGGTAATCTGATTATACATAACTGAGTCTCATTAACCATAATTATTGTGTTTAGATGCTTTGAATGTTTTTTGTTAAATCTCGTTGTGCATTTGCCTGTGGTTCAAAGGGATGTGTTTGTGTTTTTTGGATTTTCATGTTATTGGACTGATGCTTATGGATAATACTTATGTAACTCTGTTAGCATGTGTTCTGACCTGCCATAGGAAAATTTTGGTGCTCAGTGGTTGTGCTTTCAAGCTCAGGAAACTTAACGGTGACTTCCATTTATGTTTCACGGACAACCCCAAATCAGAAAAAGTTGGGACAATATGGAAAATGCAAATCAAAATATATGCAGTGCTCCTTGCATTTCCTTTGACTTTTTGAGATTAAAGGCGGTCAAAACTAAGTTTAACTTAAGACTTGGTTGCAAGTCTAGCCCAGGATATCAGAAACTGCTGTTCCCAAGAAGTGGCTTCTAACTCAATGCCAAAAGAGCTGCCTCCGATTTAAGATGAATGCTGTTGTATAAAATTGTTATAATGTTGGTTGAGTGGCGGTCTGTTGTGGTTTTGTTTATGACACAATATCCTACCCATTATACAACATACCAAGCTAATGGAATTTAGTTGGCTGATCCACATGCCTTTTGAATGACTAGCCAAATGTTTTTTTTGTTTTTTTGTTTTTTTTTCCATTATTGGAACACTTTTCAAAACTCCCTGTTTTGCATTGTTTGACATGCATAACATTTTTAGAAAGTATCTTTTTTTAAAATACAATTTATTAGACTGTTTTTTGTCGAATTTTTTTTTACATGCATCAAAATAAATGATCTGAACACGAGAAATTGATGTAACAGTAAAAAAAAAGTCACAGTAACATGACTAGAATGCTAGTCATCAAACTCAGCATGTGCACATGTTTGGGCTGAAACTAAAAGGGGAAGTATGCTTTGTAAGTTAGTTCAGTTTGTTTTGAACTTGTGTAAGATTTAAAATGAATGCAGATGTATAAACATCTTATAATGTTGGTTGAGTAGGGATTAAAAACATATAAGACAAATAAAACTTTGAATGGAAATTCATGTGCCTATGTCAAGATAAAGTTATTTCTATAGTGCTTTTTACAAGAGAGCATCGTCTCAAAGCAGCTTTACAAATATCTAGGCACATAGCCCCAGCTGAGCAAGCCTAGGCCAACTACGGCAAGGTAGGACCAAGACTCAAAACGGCAGCCTCCATCCTCCTTGGGCAGCCTAGATTTTATTTGTAAGACATAACTTAAATTCCCTAAATAATAAATGTATGATAATGCTTTAAATACACGGAAGCATAAAAAACAGAATATAAAGAAAATATATTACCTAACTATAGTAACACACTGCCTGGCCAAAAAAGAGTCACCACCTGGATTTAATTAAGCAAATAGTTAAATAGTAAAAAAAAAAAAAAAAGATTTTCCCATTGGATAATTACTGCATTGGTGATTATGTTTCAGCTGGCAACAACAGATTGTGAAAGACCTGAACCCCATTGAGAATCTTTGGGATGTGCTGAAGAAGACTTTGCACAGTTGTCCAAATTTCCCATCGTCAATACAAGATCTTGTTAAAAATTAATGCAACTCTGGACAGAAATAAATGTTGTGACATTGCAGAAGCTTTTGGAAACGATGGCACAGCGAATGAGTGCCGTAATCAAATTAAAGGCGGTGCAACGAAATATTCGTGTGTGAGACCTTTTTTAGACTATAATAAATTAAAGAGAATACCATATTATGAAGAATATAATAAAACACAATACAATAGGGAGTCACTGAGGATCCCTGTGACCTCAGCAGCCCTGGGGGAGGGGGAGAGGGGGTGGGTGGCGAATTAGGGCCTTCTAATGTGGTCAGAGTGAAAGTATGAGGACTGGGTCCTGTGATGGGAAGAAGAGCTTAGTGTGAGGACTGGAACTGGTACTATGTGAGCAGGAACAATAATGGGCATCTATGCAACTTCTGGATAGGAAAATGTTTTAGAGGGAAAATAATTTTTTATTGTAGAGCCATAAAATCATGGTCTTGTCTGGCTGTTATTTGACAAATGATAGTTATTATAACATTTCTGTAATGACAAATTAAAACACTTCAGTGATGTTTTGAAATATATGTTCAGTCATGATTTAATAGTAGATAATTACAGACCTCTAACCATGATGGTTTTTTTAACCAGCCAGAGAATACGATTGTCCACCGAGAATTCGGACAGTACTATAAAATGGTGACCACCACAGTCAGGGAATGGGGAACAAATTCAGACATATACATAGTGACCGTGACAGTTTCTGTGAGGTAGCAAGTTTGAAACATTAATTGATTTGAGAGCCTTTGGGTTTGAGGTTTGGGGATGCACACATATCTAAGCCCCTGAGCTTAGCACTCGTCCATCCATCTCCCCCAGCCCTCAGAGAGAGGAAGCGAGCATAATGCACTTTAATATGTTCCACATGTTTTGGGGGTTCAGGGGTAAACTGGTATGTGTATTCCTATCCTCTGACTCCCTTCCCCCTCGTTCCTTTGCTTGTACCTCTCCTCATACATCATTCCTCCCTTATATCTCTTCTAGTTCTTCACCATATACCTCATACCTTCTGATATAAATTCATTGTACTCCATGTCCTCCTCAGAGTTTTTCTTATACTTTTATGCTGTACCTCATCCTGATACCTTCACTTATACTGCTGATATACCTACTCTTTATACCTTACACCTCATATGCCCTCACTGGCCACTTTACCACATTAGGTACAACTTGCCAGTAAAGGGTTGGACCTCCTTTTGCTTTCGGAACAGTCTTAATACTTCGTGGCAGATTCATCAAGATGTTGGAAACATTCCTCCGAGGTTTTGGTCCATATTGACATGACGGCTTAATGCAATCGCTGCAGATTTTACAGCTGCAAGTCTCCCGTTCCACCACATCCCAAAGGTGCTCTATTGGATTGAGAGCTTCAGACTGTGGAGGCCATTTCAGTACAGTGAACTCTCTGTCATGTTCAAGAAACCAGTTTGAGATGATTTGAGCTTTTTGACATGGCGCATTATCCTGCTGGAAGTTGCCTTCAGAAGGTGGTACACTGTGGTCATAAAGGGATGGACATGGTCAGCAACAATACCCTGGTGTGCTGTGGCCTTTAAATGATGCTCAGTTGGTATTAAGGGTCGCAGCAGAAATCGAGACTCATCAGCCCAGGCAATGTTTTTCCAATTGTCCAATTTTGTTGAGCCTGTGTGAATTGTAGCCTCAGTTGCCTGTTCTTACCTGACAGATTGGGCACCTGGTGTGGTCTTCTGCTGCTGTTGCCTATCTGCTTCAAGGTTTGATATGTTGTGCATTCAGAGATGCTCACTTGATATTTTCTCTTTGTCGGGCCATTCTCTGTAAACTCTAAAGATGGCTGTGCATGAAAATCCCAGTAGATCGTCAGTTTCTGAAATACTCAGACCAGCCCACCTAGCAGCAACAACCCTAAATGTAGTGAGTTGCTGCCATGTGATTAGATAGTTTGCGTTATAACATCTGTTTCTGTTAAACTTACTCTTCATACCTTATACCTCTCATATACCCGCATTGTCTCATATTGTAGTTCCACCTCATAATGTCTGTTATACCTCCGATACTGTACCTCAACCCTATACCATCTTTTGTAGCCACTTCTCTTATACACCACTTTTGTGTAATGTGTATCCTGCCCTGTTGCCACAGATTCTGATCATGGGCCATTTTACCATCTGAATTGTTTTGCTTTGTTATCAAATATTGTAAAATGAAGCACGCTAGATTATGAAGCACAAGTAAATAACAATAATTGTTACCCGTTCTTCTCTTGTTTTAATCAATTGCAGTCTTCTGTGTTTCCAGCTGCTCTATATCTTAATTGTTGTCTGGACATGGTAGAAACTCACAGAGGAGATCTGACAGATACAAATCCAACAAAATCGAAAGGTCAAGGCTCGTGTATTTTCTATTGTTTTCTATTTACTAGATGAAAATCAGCAGTCAACACAGGGCTTCTCAATTATAAATGTTTTTGAAAAGCCACAGTCCTCCATTAGAAACACACCACAGATTGAACATTAAGCTCATTAGGTAAAATAACTACCATAACATTTATTTAAATGGAGCCATAAACATCTTATTCCACTCACAGCACACAAAGCAGGTATACTATATAGACAAAAGTTGTGGAAACCCCAAAAATTACATCTACCCCCCACCTTTGCTTCTACATCAGCATTTGTTCTTCTAAGAGGACTTTCAACTAGATTTTGGAACACGACTGTGAGGTCAGCTTCTGATGTTAGACCATAAGCCATAGCTCACCTTTGGAATTCCAGTATATTTTCAAGGTGACGTCAATGTTCTGTGCAGGCCAGCCAAGTTCTCAATCAAAGTTGGCAAACCAATTCTCTGTTGAATTTAAGGACAGCAGAGCAGAAAGTTGATGAACTGAGTTGTTGGAAATGGAAACCTATGCATTTGCACTAATGACAGTCACCAGGGCATTCAGTACAGCCCATTCTACTGCCACTGTTCATCTATGGAGAATCCAGAAATGCAGGCTTTATATTATAAATGTGTTTCAAGTGAGTGTTACGAAAAAGCAGAGTTCATTGATTAGAATGAGTGTCCAGAAACTTTTGTCTGTGTAGTGTATATTGTGTTTAAAGATCAGAAGCATTTATAAAATATAAAGGCCATGTATCAGCTTTATTGAAGTTGCAGTTAGAGCCAAAATCACATTAAATGCTTGTTTTACATTATAGTAATACGCAATATCTACACATTTCCTATTGGACACACATCTATTGGAAATCATAATTTTAAATCCATTCTGAGATAAATGAGTAGTGAATTTGGCTTACAACGTTAACACTGTCATAACAAAAACTATAGCAACTAGAACAACATTTGTTAATAGTGAGTCTTGACCATAGGATGATGAGAAGTGCTTAAAATCCCAATACAATTTCAGCCATTCAAAACAGCCATTCTGCTCAGGTCTTTTCTGAAGATTGTCTTTTCTATGTATTTTACAGTATATATTATGTATTTTACTGTGTATTTTAACATTACACAGAGACATATGGAGAGCATGTATTTGACTTTGTTGCAAGGATTATGCTACAGGAATGGATAATACCATAACACTAAGCAAACTTGTTTCTCATTGTTGATTTATTGATAGTGGTCATTTGGGGAGTCCCACAAATAGACACCATACATCACAGTCTTGTACAATTCCACATTTTTTAGCCATATATGAAAATAATCATAGATTACCAATCAAATAAGATATAACTTGCAGTGAAACACATGGTCTTTTGTCCAGCTGTGCTGTTTTATTCATCATACTTATGGAAGTGAGCCCAGAGTAAAGAGACATTAAGCAGTAAAGCACTTATAAGTCTGGTATATATTTTAGCCTTAAATCATTGCCATACAAGGATTTTCAAGGCCGTTCACAAGAGTCCATAGAAGAAGAATTTCAATGGAGAATGATTTACAACAATGTGGGAGTGAACCTGATTAGATGGGTCCCAGTGCTTTAATAATATTTTTCTGACGTAATTATGACTGATTTTATGTAATCTGGACAAACCAAATCCCTTAGCCACTGTAATAAAAAAACACTGCTAAGCTATTTGATTTGGGTAGTTCGATAATTAGTTGGTTGGTTTGGTTGGTTGGAAGCACGTCCAAAATTAGACCCCAGAGCAGGCTTTTAAACTTTTGCCCTCAGACATTTTAAGTGCCACTTGGATCAGCCTGTATGTTAGATGGCTTTTGGTGGCTAATGAAACAAGCATACACACATTGAGTACGATTTTACCCTGCACCGAGTGTACCCTGTAACTTGGGAGCCCCTGAAATGGAAGAACCCACAAACTCGCCTTAGTTGCCAGACCCTTCACCTCTTCTACATGAGATCCTCTGCATTTCCTGTGATATCAGGTGCCGGCCCTTTCAGACCTTCTTGGCCCCATTCACACATCAAATCACATTCTTAATCTCTCAGATACCAACTCGCATCTTGTCAGAGAGGCTCAACATCATGAACCATTGCTTTACCAGAATCCTTAAATGGATGCAGTCCAGCTACAGTACTGTGCAAAAGTCTTTGGCCACCATTAGATTTGTTGTTTTAACAATGGTATAATGAAAATATGTAATTATTTCTTAGACTCTTTATTAAGATGTAAACCAAAAATATAAGAAATATCTACACAAAAAACACTTTTCAGAACAAAATTGCTTCTGTGGGCAAAAGGCAGTATTTAGTGTGTCCTCCCCGAAAAAGTGGCCACTTCCAAAAGGCCATTCCTGATCAAGCTTCTTCGGACTGTAGAAGGGTCAACTTGGCATCCCAATGGAGCTGCCAGTTGCTGCTTTTGCTCAAGTGTAAGGGAACGTCACACTACATGCCACTATAGCCTGTTTTTTTCTGTGGATTTTTTTTTTCAGTTTTTTAATACTGCGTACCAATTTTTTTTTCCTGATTGTATTCTAATAGAGAGACTTACAGTAATTATAGCCATTATACCATTGCTAAAACAACAAATCTAATGATGGTCGAAGACTTTTAACCCTATCTGTAGCTAACAACATAACATTTATATCATCTACAATTTACATGGAGAACAACTTCCAGAACAGATTTTGTGTCTGATCCTAAATTATCAATATTACCAACAAACATTCAGTCCAGATCAGAACTTCAGCTGGGGTTTGCACAACATAACAATTAGGGCTCAGTATTGGTAGTGTTTACTATCAACAGTACTGTGTGTTCTGATTATCTGATTGCAGTCACTGTTATTCCACAGCCTTGGGAATTTAGCACACTTATTCGCACCCACTCTCTCAGCATCATCACTGTTGGTGCAATTTTAACACCCTCCCAGTGGTGTCAAAACAAGCTAGAAACTGAGTGTTTAGGGCAGACAGAAATAGAAAATGCCTTCAACTGGGAATCGGCTTAGCCCTCAAAGCTTGCCTGGCTCCATTGATGTTGAAATAGGGAAGAGAAAAAAGGGGAGGGGAAAAATGAGATTATTTACATGGCTGTGGAAAAAGCTAGAAATTGGGTTGTCATGGAAACTGGGTTTATTAAACCACCCCAAATCCCACAAACAGATACCCCCTTGAAAAAAAAATGACTTTAAAGGGAGCATGAGTTGAAAGTGCATATATGGAGCCATTTATAACTGGCCCACATATGCAGACCCTTTTCTCAAGGCTTTCAGCTCTACCTCTGCCAACACTTTCAGCCAACAGGAATCATACCATCATCTCATGTGCAGCGTTCATCAACATTTGCAAATGCAGGACTCTCTGTCACATGTAGACTTTTTCATCGTCACTGTCGCTCTCTAGACTTTTACCCCGAGGCTTGTGCTGAATCACACACTGGAGCTGTTTGCCAAACCGCAAACTATTATGCTCATATGTCATGCATGGTTTCTGCTGAAGAAATGGAGAAATTAAAATATGGATGTGACTCATGGCAAGCAGCAGCTGTTGCAGAACTGATGGATGGTCTGTACAGAATAATTAGAGTGAAATGTTACTGCACAAGTGTTCTGGATTTCAGATTGTGCTGAAAATAGTGCCTAATGTTCTTAATCTTCCTACTTTAAACATTTAAAACATCATCAGATTTTCACACAAGTCCATAAAGAGAACCCAGTTAAACAAATGAGACAAAAATATTATACTTGGTCATTTATTTATTGACGAAAATGATCCAATATTACATATTAGTGAGTGGCAAAAGTATGTGAACCTCTAGGATTAGCAGTTAATTTGAAGGTGAAATTAGAGTCAGGTGTTTTCAGTCAATGGGATGACAATCAGGTGTGAGTGGGCACTGTGTTATTTAAAGAACAGGGATCTATCAAAGTCTGCTCTTCACAACACACGTTTGTGGAAGTGTATCATGGCACGAACAAAGGAGATTTCTGAGGACCTCTGAAAAAGAGTTGTTGATGCTCATCAGGCTGGAAAAGTTTACAAAACCATCTCTAAAGAGCTTGGACTCCACCAATCCACAGTCAGACAGATTGTGTACAGATGGAGGAAATTCAAGACCATTGTTACCCTCCGCAGGAGTGATCGACCAACAAAAATCACTCCAAGAACAAGGCGTGTAATAATTGGCGAGGTCACAAAGGACCCCGAGGTCACTTCTAAGCAACTGAAGGCCTCTCTCACGTTAACATTAGCCAGTGTTTTTGAAGAACATCAGAAGAACACTGAACAACAATGGTGTGCATGGCAGGGTGCAAGAGAAAGTCCACTGCTCTCCAAAAAGACAATTGCTGCTCATTGCGTTTTGCTAAGATCACCTTGACAAGTCCAGAAGGTTATTGGAAGAATGTTTTGGTAGACAGATGAGACCAAAAAGAACGTTTTTTGGTTTAAAAGAAAAGTGTTATGTTTGGAGAAAGGAAAACACTGCATTCCAGCATAAGAACCTTATCCCATCTGTGAAACATGGTGCTGGTAGTATCATGGTTTGGGGCTGTTTTGCTGCATCTGGGCCAGGACGGCTTGCCATCTGATCCATCTGTCCATGAACTGAATCTCGAGAGAAGGTGGCTCATGCAGCAAGACAACGACCCTAAGCACATAGGTTGTTCTACCAAAGAATGGTTAAAGAAGAACAAAATTTATGTTTTGGAATGGCCAAGTCAAAGGCAAATTCCTAACATTAATCCAAACTAAATGTTGTGGAAGGACCTGAAGTGAGCAGTTAATGTGAGGAAACCCACCATTATCCCAGAGCTGAAGCTGTTCTGTACGGAGGAATGGGCTAAAATTCCTCCAAGCCGTTGTGCAGAACTGATCAACAGTTACAGGAAACGTTTTGTTGCAGTTATTGCTGCACAGGGGGGTCACACCAGATACTGAAAGAAAGGTTCACATACTTTTGCCACTCAGTAATATGTAATATTAGATCATTTTTTCAATAAATAAATGACCAAGTATAATATTTTTGTCTCATTTGTTTAACTGGGTTCTCTTTATCTACTAACTGTAGGCATACTATTACTAGTTAGACCTTACTTGCAGCTAAGCACAATTTGTCAGAAAGCGGCGCATGAACTGAGATTAATGGAACACCTGGTCTAGTCAATACTGGTCCTTTGTTGATAAAGAAAAATCTTATAAATAAAAAATAAAGTAGTTCATTTAAGAGTTGGACATTATTTCTAATACTTAGTTATTAGTACATTATGAAAAACAACACTGATATAGATCACCATTGGACTGAGAATTGGAAATTGTACTTGTTCATCCATGCAGTTAAGATCTCAGGAAGCTATTGTCTCACTGCAATTAGCACTAATTTTTGCTTTTCTCTTCTATTTTCCGCCTTAATTCATGCTTTCTTCCTTCTCCTTTATCTTTGGCTTTACTGTGCTGCAGTCCATTTCAAATTATGTAAATAAACAGTGCATTAAAACAAAGCTGATGGTGCTAGCTAGGATTTACAGTGTAATTATATATTTTCACAACTCGGGGCTTGTAGAGTAAATAGCAGGATGCACGCACACATTAGTAAAACACTATAGGTAATTTATTATACTGAATATGATCCAGGAGGCATTATTCTCCCCTTATACTTTGATGGTCTCACCCTGTGTTTGTGTTGGAAGAGAGTGAAAGAGAGAGAGAGGCTGAGGGAGACTTTCCCTTGCTGTACTTGGCAGTGTTTCACAGGATTATTTTGGTGGTGTGAGAGAGGTGAGGATGACTCACAGGCATGATCATTTGACAGTCTATAGTAAAGTGAGTTTGAGTAAATAATTCACTTCAATGGGCAATGAGAAGAGAGAAAAATGCAGTCAGGCTAGTACATGCATTTATCTGCACAATACTGACACTGCTACGAGACCATCCACAATACTGCTGTTTAATGAGGCTGGCTAGAGAGAGGATTGGCATCTGTGGTTTTTACTTTCATTTAGGGAGAGAGACAGACAGACAGTTAGACAGACTGACAGACATGAGTACCATGCAAAAGTATAGCAACTATATATAATTATTTCTCAGACTCTTTGTTAGAATACAACCAGAAAATACAGGAAATTTGAATGCAGTATTAAAAAAACTGACAAAAAGTATTCAGTGTGACCTCTCATTACACTTGAGTAATAGCAGCATCTGGCAGGCCAAATCGCCAAGTCGACCCTTCTACGTGTGAAAACTGATCAGGAGTGGTCTTTAACAGCCAAAACCACTTGTTTTGAATGTTGGAACAGGGTGAAAAGGCTAAGATATGCTAAATCAATGAGATCAAAGTGAAACAGAGTATTATGGACTGACCAAGTTTGTATCCACATCATCTTATACATGGCCATTATACCATTTTTATAAAACCAGACTGTGGCCAGCAGAAAACTAGATACCTACAATATATAAATATAATATATATGAACACAGACATCAATTTTAAGGCGTCATATATTGATATATACATATAGATATTAGGTAGGTGTTAGGGGTGTATGAGGAAGACAGACAGACAGACAGACAGATGAACGATTGGATGATGTAAATCTGTCTGGACAGACAGACAGCCAGACTACATGCAGATTGTATCTATATATATATATATATATATATCTATATATATATATATATATATATAATATCTATATATATTAGTATAAAAACATAACTTTGCCTGCTTGAAAGTGTGAAAAAAAATAACGTCTTTCCTGCCTTCCCATTTAAATAAATGAAACTACAACATTAATACGTTCACATTATTTATTGAGGAAAATGAGCAGAATTACAATGTCTACTAGTGGGCAATAAATATGTGAATCTTTGCTTTCAGCATCTGGTTTGACCCCTTAACACAATAACTGCAGCTACATGTTTCCTGTAACTGTTGATCAGTGCTTCGCATCGACTTGGAGGAATCTAAGCCCCTTCTTCTGTACAGAACAGCTTCAACTCTGGTGTGTTATTGGGTTTCCTCAAATGAACTGCTCGCGTGTTTAAACATTTCTATTGGATTAAGGTTAGTAATTTGACTTGACCATTCCAAAACATGAACTTTATTTTTCTTTCTTTTACCATTCTTTGGTAGAACGACTTGTGTGCTTAGGGTCGTTGATTTGCTGTATCATTCACATTCTCTTGAGATTCAGTTCCCAGGCAGATGTCCTGACATTTCAGAATTTGCTGATATAATTCAGAATTTGTTGTTCCATCAGCGATGAAACCACTACACAACGACCATCATGTTTCACAGATGGGATAAAGTTCTTATTCAGTAACGCAGTGTTTTCCTTTCTCCAGACAAATAACACCACTCATTTAGATCAAAAAGTTCTATTTTGGTCGCTTCTGTCCACAAAATGTGTTTCCAATAGCCTTCTGGCGTGTCCATGTTATCTTTAGCAAGCTACAGACAGGAAGCAATGTTCTTTTTAGAGAGCTGTGGCTTTGCACATCATTGTTGTTCTGTGTTTTCTTTGTGGTAGACTCATGAACGTTAACATTAGCCAATGTGAGAGAAGACTTTAGTTGCTTATACGTTACCCTGGGGTTTTTTATGAACTGGCGGACTATTACACACATTGTAATAAGATTGAGCTTTGTTGGTTGATCACTCCTGGGGAGGGAATCAATGGTTATGAATTTCTAACATTAGTACTCAGTCTGGCTGACTGTGGAGTGATGGAATAGAAAAGATTTAGTCATGGTTTTGTAACCTTTTCCAGCCTCGTGAACATCAACAACTCATTTGTTTGAGCTTCCACAAACATACGTTGTGAAGATCAGACTTCCACGTTTTTGTTAAATAGATCCGATATTTTTTATCCACGTTTTTGTTAAATTGAACAGGACACCCACTAACACCTGGTTGTTGTCCTGTTGATTGAACATCTAAATTTCACTTGAAATAAAAAGTTTACCCTAGAGGTTCACATACTTTTGCTGTTCAAAGATATGCAACATTGGATCATCTTCCTTGAAAAATAAATGACCAAAAGTATAATATTTTCTTTAATTGGGTTCTATTTATCTATGCTTAGGACCTGACTTAAAATCTGGTGATGTTTTATGGCTTCCTGTTTATGCATACATTTAGAAAACTATGAAAGGTTCACAAACTTTCAAGCACCTCTGTAGACCGGTATGGAGGGAGGAAGTGGAAGGAAGGAGATAAACTGATGGACAGACAAACTGACAGATCACAGCAGATGCACAATCAGTGGCTGACTAAATACTTTTTTGCCCCACTGTAGTTGGATACAAATACATTATTATTATTATTATTATTAGTAGTAGTAGTAGTAGTAGTAATTCATTCATCGTCTCATATGCTTGATCCTAGTCAATGTCACGGGGATGCCGGAGCCTAGCTGGCTGCACAAGGCACAAGGCAGGAACAACAGTGTGCCAATCCATCGTAGGGCACATACACTCATACACACATTCACACACTAAGGGCACTTTGGAAACACTAAAACCTAACACATATGTCTTTGAAATGTGGGAGGAAACTGGATATCAGAGCTGTGAGGCGACAGTGCTAACTACTGCCACCGTGCCACATATTATTAGTAATATTTAAATAATAATTTATATAATTTTTATAATAATTGAATTAATCTTTTCAGATGTATAAGCATTAATATGGCCATCAATCTTAACTGTAATTTGTACAGGAGGTACCTTTCCCACAAATCTATCATAGTTAAATGTAGTTAATCTAGTTTAATATAGTCTATACTGTATCATAGAGCCTATTACACATTAACTCTTCATTAACGTACATTTTTGGCCAAAATCATTAACACAAACTTATTTTAATACTAGTTGTTCAATATAAGCTTGTGTAATTTACTGAGTCCGATGGTTGAAAGGTGAAAATCAAGTAGCAAACAAAAACAAGCCGTACCAAGTATGAGGTCAAACCCTGAAGCCGAGACAAATGTTTCTACATTTACAGCATGTAGCGACGCCCTTATTCCATAGCGAGCTTACAATTGATACAGTCTACAATCCTAGCAGTTGTTGGGTTAATGACCTTGCTCAGGACCCAACAGTGGCAGATTGGCAAGTTGGGATTTGAACCCTGGACCTTCTGGTTCAGAGGTACAGTACCTTACCGCTAGGCTACCACAGTCCCCATATCTAGTGCACAATTCTCGGACCGATTCGAAGACGTCAAGGTGTTCGAGACCCGAGGTACCATGTCGGTACATGTGGATGATTACAGATAGCTAGATATAAGGCTGACAGTACAGATGGACATACAGAAGCAAATAAGGGCATAGATATAAAGATGGCTACATACAAAGATGAAATAAACAAGATACAAAGATGGACATGTAGATAGGTACGTAAATAAGTATAAGTATATAAGCTCAAATATAGACTTATCTGACCTCAACCAGACACCCTATTATCGTACCTGTTGTGTTTACAATCCCTTGACTTGAATGAAATAATTTATTTGAAATGGAATATGCTCAGAAATTTTCATACGAAGCAGTCAGCTGGCACAGGAGCGTTCCTTCAGCTCAGCAGACAAATCAGCAAGCCGCAGTAGCAGGAGTAGGATTAGAGGCTTCGGCATCATTGACGCCTGCTTTCATCTGCTCTGGCTGTGGATGAAACGTTGTTGTGCTCCTCACATCTCTCGGTCTCGGCTGCCTCCTCCTCTGCTTCTCTCCTAACCATTCATCTTCCACTGACTGGAGACAGCATTGATGTACGCCCCGATTGCACCTTATTAGAGCCAGAATGTCTTGCTATAAGTCCATTGTTCAGAAAGACCTGCAGAATGTTTTATGATGGGAAAATTAGATCGACGGAAAGGGAAGGTGAATGAAATGTGCTGCTATAACATGGTTTTTCTTCTGCTAGCAGATTCTGTTCATTTTCACTGTTCGTACCGCAACGCAGCAAATGCGGTGAAACGAGAAATGAAGACCGAATACAGATAGGACTGACTGATCAGTTTGGTAAAAAACAGTATTGTTCATCTGCGTTACAGAAAAGAGCTAGACATTGTTTGTTTGTTTTTTTTTTTATTGATACATAATTGTGCATAATTAAATCACCATGGTGGCGATCAGTTAAGGTACTGACCTGTGGAGCATAAGGTTGAAGGTTTATTCATAATCCTCAGGGTGGAGTCCTTTAGCAAGGACAAATGCTTTAACCCACAATGTGATTGGAAATTTTGCATCAGTTTGTAATTCGCTCTGATAAGAGGTGACGGCTAATTACTGAATGTAAGTGGTAAATATACTCCTTGCTAATGTCCACTAAGTCACACATTTTGCTATACTGGTAGTTTGCTACGCCACTGCGGGTCAACAGTGTGTCTGGCAATTGTAACATACAGTAGGGGCAAAAAGTATTTAGTCAGCCATGATCATGCAAGTTCTCCCTACTTAGAAAGATGAGAGATGGTCTGTAATTTTCCTCATAGGTGACACTTCAACTAATGAGAGACAAATGAGAAAAAAATCCAGAAAATCACAGTGTAGGACTTTTAAAGAATTAATTGTAATCATTGTGAAAATAAGTGTTGTTTTTGGTCAATAACAAAAGTTCAACTCAATACTTTTAACATAACTTTTTTTGGCATGAACAAGGTCAAACATTTCCTGTAAGTCTTCACTAGGTTTGCACACCTGTAAGCTGTCGTAGATTGGGAACCCATTCCTCCATGCCGTTTCCTGCTCGAGCAGAGATGTTTTGGGGCTTCGCTGGGCAAACACAAACTTAAAACTCCCTCCACGACTTTTCTACGGGGTTGAGGTCCAGAGACTGGCTAGGCCACTCCAGGACCTTGAAATGCTTTTTACGGAGCCACTCCTTCGTTGCCCGAGCGTTGTGTTTGGGATCATTGTCACGCTGGAAGACCCAGCCACGTTCCATCTTCAATGCTCTCACTGATGGAAGGAGGTTTTGGCTTAAAATCTCCTGATACATGGCCCCATTCATTCTTCTCTTAACACGGATCAATCGTCCTGTCCGCTTTGCTGAAAAACAGCCCCAAAGCATGATGTTTCCACCCCCACTTATGGTGTTCTTGTGATGCAACTCAGCATTCTTCTTTCTCCAAACACGAGTTGAGTTTTTACCAAAAAGTTCTGCACTGGCTCTCCCGCGACCGTTACTAGGCTAAGCAGATAAGACAATGAATTTATGAATTATACATCTAAGCAAGGAAGTACAAATCGATTTAGTTAACAATAATAGATAAATACTTAAAGATAAGCTTCTGCTGAATTTAACAGATCATTCAGACCAGATCCATATATGATACATCACACAACAGACATTCAAGGAGATCAAGTGTATGTACTAATTGTCAGAGTAAACTAGACCACCACTGATAACTACATCCATGCCATTTGGCACTGCGCAGTGTTACCAGTATGCTTCAGTGTCATTTTTCTCCTATTCTCAGAACTATGTCTGTTAGGAACCACATCAGCAATCAGTATAACAAAGGCAACGTCCACCGCTCTTCTCACCACTCTAACCATCTCCAAGAAAACCATCTCATGAACTGGAAACCAAAACCCCCATTACTATTAGTCACTTGAAAAATTCACTAATGGATCATATATCTATGGGAAAAATATCTGCCTTCATCAGAAACAAAAACACTGAATACGATTCAATCAGCACACTGGTAATGAACTTCCTTCAACAGTAATCATCCCATCAAATCAACTACACTAAAAAAATTGATGAGATTCAATACCCAATTCAGATCCCGCTTTATTTAAAACTACAGCACAAAATCTCTGTCTACAGTCGCAACTCATTCTTTCACACACACACACAATTTCTGTTCCTATACAATAATAAGTCCTTTGTTTACCTTCTTTTGTCTGTTATTACTATTTTTCATTATTATTGTTATTTTTTTCTTCGTGAATAATATATTATGAATAAAAATAAAGCTCTAAAAGTCCTCCAAAGTGGGTGGTGGTGGTGGCGGGCCAGAAACAAAGCAGAATAAATTAGGAATATTGAATATTTGTGTCATCATCAGGTTGTGTACATTTACATTCACAGCATTTAGCAGGCCTCACTCAGTACATATCGTCTAAACATATAACTAAAAAGAAGTTGCGGCTGAATTTAACAGATAAGCAAGCCTCTATCACAGAGCCTCAACTCAGTTAGCAGGTTTGTTGCAAAGTTGCAGTGGACCTTCGAGGAGATCAGCTGATGGTAATACAACCACTGCTACATCCTTGCTCAGTGGTTAATACTCAGAACTAGTAATCAGAAGGTTGTGGATGTGGGGTTAGATCCTTTGTGGACCAAGTTGCATCCTATCAGAAAGTTTGGTTATAAAGTGGGCAAACTATGAGTAATGGGTCCCGATTTTTCTGTACAATAGATAACCCTTGCAAGGCAAAAGTTAATACATTATAAGACAAAACATGCGTTTCGTCCATTACAAGGACATAATTCATTGGCAGACACCAGTATTGAAATCAGGATTAAAGCGAAAAGAGGTGTAGCAAGAATGCATATAGAATACTCAGACGCTTACATCAGGCAGCGTTGTCCGGTATCTCTTAACTTTACATACGGGGAAAAATTATACTCAAGAAGCATTAAATAATAATTTATGGCATAGGTCACAGATGCATGTCGCAGTAGAATCCCCTTCCCTGAACTGATTAACCACACACACCACACACAAGCAAGACCCAAGACCAAGGCCATATCTGGCAGTGTGAACTAGAACGAGTGTCATATATGAAAAAGACTACATCCATAGTTTCCCAAAATTATTTTATCTCATTCTGAAAACACTGCAAGACCTTGTTCTGGCCCTTAATCCTTCAACCGCATAAGTAATTGCGAATTGCTTTTAGATAAGGTTGGCTATGCTTTAAATTTAATATAAGCTCCCTTGAGAGAAATTAAATATGTGTAAGTGCATTCTTGGCATCGTTAACCGTGTGTATTGAGAATAATGAAACACCTTTTTCAATTTCTATGAATGAAAACCGTTTGTTTGGTTTTGGTTTTTTGCTATAATGGGCTGGGTTTATAGGACTACATGTAATTGAAAACCCGAACCAGGTCAGACTGTAGTCGTGCCTACACGCCCCATTCCGAGTTTAATTCCACCTGGATAAACCGTTCCTGTTCCGCAGATCCTGCCGAGTTTCTATGTCCCCCTTGCTTCTCAGCCTACTATTGTGATGCTCCGGGGGTTCTCTTTCTCAGAGATTGTAGATCCGTCGGCCCGGACGCGGGCTATGGAACTAAAGTTGCCGCTTTTTATCGGGTTCGGCAGATCAAAACGTAGTTTCCAAAACTATGTCTAACCGCTTTGTTTGTGGTTGTTGGGGATACCCGGCGTGTTGGGGAAATGGAACGTTTACCAGCCTTACCGGGCAAACTAAAAATAGAAAGAGGAAGGTGTTTTGGTAAGAAGATCCTGAGCGTCCTTTACTCCTGCCGCCCTCAAATCCAGCCATCAATTGCGAGAAGCTCCCGTCTCAGAGCTCGGTTCTTACCTTCCGTTCAATAGTCCTCCTCACTCGACGAGGTTCGTGCGTGCACTATTCCGTACAGAACTCAGGGGAGGTTTTCAGTCTGCTGGTTTGTAGGCTTTGTTTGGGACTGGCTGTACGCTGGAGTTTGTGGAGCAGAAAGTGACTTTTCCATCTTGGAGGAAGCGCAAGTGTTGGCGGTACATATGAAAAAGCTCTCGGTTCAGGAGCTGGGAGTTTTCACCATGCAGGTAAACACTTGAGGATCAATCTAATGCTTATGCTTTAAACCCGGTCGTTTATTCTATACTTGCATACATTTAATTGGTGTTTTCCTTACTCTGCGAGTTCGAAGCAGGGGATTAGTACAGCGTACAGCGTAAACACACTGCAGCTTGGCGCTTTATACTTAATCTGCGTTCACATTGCAGGTAAAAGTCGCCCAGTCTCGATTTTACAACAGTTTGTACCAGGCTGTGTTCACAGTGCACCTAAAATTGGCTTAAACCTGTTGGTTTTTTTAAGCTGAGTTAAATCTGATTTTTAAAATATAACATTTAGCAGACGCCCTTATCCAGAGCGACTTACAATTGATACAGTCTTACAATCCAAGCAATTGTGGGTTAAGGGCCTTGCTCAAGGACCCAACAGTGGCAGCTTGGCAGAGGTCGGATTTGAACCTTGGACCTTTTGGTCCATAGTCCAGTACCTTACCCACTAGGCTACCACAGTCCTACATTGTTTGTCTCTATTAACACTGTATCTGAAAGTGGATTGCATCTTTTTATAAGACAGGTTCGTCTGCTCTGTGGACATTGCAGCGAAAGTAACTCAAATCCTATTAAACATTTTACGTTCTGATTTGGTCTATGTAAACTGAAACTGTATTCACAAGTGATTTGGTTCTTTTCTATTCCATTAGGTTAATTTATTTATTCACCACATGCAAAGCAAAAGTGCAGTAGATGCATTTTTTGTAATTTTGATTTGGACTACTTTGTTTACACTGCAAATAAAAAAATTCCACTGCATGAATTAGGATTTTCATGTCAGTTCAAACAATAAATGTTGTTGAATGAAATATTTCCAGTTCTAATTTGGTGTGTCCAGTATTCAAGCCGGAGCTTAAAGCCTTTTTTCAAGACAGGGATAACATATTTTTATGGCAAGTATTTATACACCACATTTAAAATACATTTAAAAAATCTTAGTGTATCTTCAGATATGAAGATGAAATAGTTTTGGGCCACTTTTACTTGTAGTCTTTTTTGTTTATCAAGTCGTTCTATGTTCACACTGCAGGTATGTCTTGGTTTTGGTTCTTGGTGTGTGTGTGTGTGTGTTCAGGAAGTGGTCTAATGTCGAATCTAGGACATATTATATGAATGTTTAATTTGGGTAATCCAACAAAGACCGGATACTCGTCAAGTGCTTGTGGTGTAATGTATCTGTTGCATTTTATTTGACATTTTGCTACAGTCTAGTTCCAATCCTGATGCACTGGTTCTGAATGAATAGTGTGTAATGGAAGAAGTGCATGCTTTTGTCTTCAGGTTTATAAGGTTCCTCCCATGCTCATGGACCTGGGCTTCTAAATTGTTTGCTCTAAAGGGCGTTTGTTGCTTTGTGGGAATACAGGATGATCTCAGTTGGACAGAGTAATTCTCATCTATTTATGTCTTGTATTTTTTTTTTAAATCTGTGTGTTTACATGTGTGTGTGTGGTGCCTTGAAAATGGGCAATTGAGATACTGGACCTCTGTCTAGAGAGCTGAAAGCTGCTTGGTGAACTGTTTTATAATGATATAATGATGTTAGTTATAATTGCAGTATATTAGCATCATGACACACTATTGTGTTTTGTGGGTCTCATGAGATGTCCATGCATTTGTACTGTGTGTTACTTTATAAGAAATGACCATTTATTAAAAATGTGTTTTTACCAGTGGCATTGCATAGATTGTATAGTGAAAATTGGACATTTTTTGCATTATGACTTGCTTGAAACAAATGGCTGGCTTCATGACGTGTGATGGTGGAGCGTACACTTCATAGTGGAAGGACATAGTGGTGGTCAGTGGGGGGTCTAACCCAAATGGCCTTTCATCTCTGTGAAAAGCTGTAAACCACATCACCATCTGAGAGGGGCTTGCATGACTCCCAGAGCTCCTCCTTAGTCACACCTGACTGTTAAAAATCACTGTTTCTCACACACACATGCACATACTGGCTTTCCCTTCTTGCCTTTAGTCTCGTAATTGATAATAAATCTCACACACATTCGTTGCTCGCTTTGGCAGGTTTTGAAATGTTTTGGAACGTGAGATTTGAGATCAGCGTTGCAGCTGTTGAAATGTTCTTCAAATAACGAAATGCTAATTTCAAACAGTTGTGTTAAATCGAGCTGTGTGTTTAGTTAGATCAATTCCCATAAGCGTGGACTATCTGCTTCCAGTTTAAATAATCCACTGCCCATGAAAACAAGTCTTGCAGTGTAGCATTGCCGGTTTCTTACACCTGAATGACACTTTGGAATGAAAAAGGCTGGAAGTGGTGACCCTGTGTGTTTTGAATGCTAATGTTGCTTCCAGGATAATGTGTGTGTTCAATCTTGTGCAGAGATTTGGGCACCCCTAGTTCAGTGATATGTTTTGGTTTGTTTTTTGAAAGTTTATCCTGTAAAATGTGGACTTTATGGCGTAGTGGTTATTGTACTGGGATATGGACCGGTAGGTCAAGGGTTCCTTGCTGCCACTGTTGGGTCCTTCAGCAAGGCCCTTAACTCATACTAGGTTGGACTGTAAGATTTTATCAGTTGTAATTCTCCCTGGGTAAGGGTGTCTGCTAAATGACATGCATGTAGAATTTGCAGACATGTTCTATTTAACTTTGCTTGCCTGGATAATCGAATTTGACAAGCAACACAAAACGTTTTTAAGAACAAATTAGGTTATTTTATTTAATTCAAATAGTCCATTGCTTTATTGGCTTTCTTAAATTGGCCTTGCTTTCTTGGTGGTGCTGCCATAAACAAGTAATTGTCTCCTGTTGTGGCAACAGTGACAAAGGGGTGCGAACAAACTACCTGCTTTTTGTTCTGCGTCATCTTTTCGAACTTCAGAACACATCCGTACAAGAGACAGATGCTGTTTAATAAGGGCTTTACCGACAAATAGTGTTAGTAAATATTTGGCTTACTAATGTAGCAATATAACACCAAATGAATGCACTCAAAATAAGTCATGTTGACAGTGTAAACAGCTTGTAAAGCTTCAATTAAAGTTTGCAGTGTTGCTGTTTGGGTTTGTTTATACCTATGTGTTGTTGTGCTTCTTTTTGAAGCTCTATCACCGGTTGTATCGAAAGCAGTTGAGTTACTCCAGATATTACAGGTCACTGCTAAACTTTTTTCTCTGCTACAACATTAGTTAAGCCTGAAGTCTGTCTTAGAGTAACGGTGTACAATATCGGCTTAAACAAAGGTTCATGTTACATTAGCAGTATATACCATCAGGTTCAACAAGGTCCTTCTTATGTTAGTGTTCATTGATGGAGGTTTTAAAGAGGTCTGTGTTGTAATGCCCTACAGTGGGGAAAAACAGTGGGAAAGGTGTGAAAATGGATGAGACTGTACAGCGAAACTTTGGAATTCAAACGCCTCTTTACTCGAACAATTTGGGAATCGAGCAGTCGGTTTCAATTTTGTTCCCAAATTCGAACAATAATTCCGACTTCCAGTGCGGTCTTCCAGCCACCAGTTGGTGGCGATAATGCAACAATACGGTATTTACATTTACAGCATTTAGCAGACGCCCTTATCCAGAGCGACTTACAATTGATAGAACCTTACAATCCAAGCAATTGTGGGTTAAGGGTCTTGCTCAAGGACCCAACAGTGGCAGCTTGCAGACGTGGGATTTGAACCCTGGACCCTGGGCCTTCTGGTCCATAGTCCAGTACTTTACCCACTAGGCTACCATAGTCCCACATAATTTTTGGAGACACTGGGGATCGAACCTAGGACCTCACACATGCGAAGCACACGCTACTACTGAGCTACATCCCCACCGTATGCCAGTCACCATAAACCCCCCCAAAAACAATAGGTAATAGAGCGCGATCATAAGCATATTTATATCAGTCTGTGGATGTGATTTCAGACACCCTCGGTCTCTGCACCACCACCCCACTGATATGACGACTGAAACGACTTTCGTCTCGGTGGCTATAAAGTTCCACTTTATATTTCACTTATTTCATGTCTTTATTGATTTTATGCATTGCATTCCATTCATTTGCTTTATTCATGCTTTTAACCGTTAATCATACGAATATAGGTGTGAAAAACAATCATTTGGGGGTCGGGAACAGATTAATCCTGTTTACATTACTACTTACGGGGAAATTTGATTTAGACTTTGAACAAATCGGAATTCGAACGGATTTTTGGAACCAATTAAGTTTGAATTCCGAGGTTCCACTGTAAATGGCTGATGCTAGTTTATTAAAATATTCCTGGATTATCAATATACAGATTCTTTGGAACAGATCAGGACGTCCCTAGTGGAAACAATTTTTAACATTTTGAGACGTGACGTTTCCATGGCATAAATTGCTTTTTCCCTTTGTACGATTGATCGCTCATGTCACGCGTTAACTCATTTTTGACAGGGTTTGCAACGTGGTGACTATTGAGACTGCGACTCTGGCATTAGACTCGCATTTCAGGTTTTACTCTGATGTGCTTTATTGTTCTGGGAACGCTGCTGCGTGGCCTAAGCCATAGCTGTGGTTTTGTGTTATGCAGTAATGCTTGAGGTTCTCATCCTTCACTTTTTCATTCTACATTTACATTTACAGCATTTAGCAGACGCCCTTATCCAGAGCGACTTACAATTGGTACAGTCTTACAATCCAAGCAATTGTGGGTTAAGGGTCTTGCTCAAGGACCCAACAGTGGCAGCTTGGCAGAGGTGGGATTTGAACCCTGGACCTTCTGGTTCATAGTCCAGCACCTTAACCACTAGGCTACCGCAGTACCACAGTACATACTAGGGCTAAGCAGTTAATCAAAACCGACATTCAGAACGATTAATCGGTGTAATTTTGCCCATGTCGATTTCTTTATTTTATTTTATGTTTTACACATTATGAAGTAAACTAATGTTATATCCTACTAGGTCACGAAGGATGATTTCAGTTGGTTGAAATATCCAGTAAACAACCATAACTAGGTCAAATTCTGTTTCCTTCATAACAATAAATAATAATGAAGAACATTTTAATTAGAAAAAAATTCCTGTTTTAATATCTTCTACAGAACAGACCTTGTCAGTGAACTATGAGGGCAGAAAAAGACAAAAACAAATCGTTTATTAATCACAACCATTATTGGCTGTGCTTGGCTGTCTGTGCCTAGGTTGATGCTCATTAATCAACTTTTAGGATTCTCTAGAAGAGTAAGTTTTTAACATGAAATATATTTGTCATAAATTAATATAAAAAAATGTGTAGTTCATGGAGACGCTCATAACTCAGACCTAGTCTGCATCTGTAGCCGCCAGTACCAGTGGGCATGCATTGTGTTGGAATGGTCTCATTCACTGGTGGAAATTAGTCCTGGTTTGGGGCCTGATCCCTGGAGAAATGGCCCATTCAGACCGTCTTGATGCAAATGAGCAATCCCGCCAACAGAGGCCCATCGATCAACTCTGAGCCACTGGAGCTCTTCCAGAGCACATCATCTTGGGTGGCAGTCCCTCTGTGTTCTACCAGTTACACAGCTTAAGATCTGGCCGGTTTAATATTAACTTGGTTCCAGTGGCTGAGTATCTAGCATTAGGTCCTTTGGAGCCACAGCCGTGAAGTGAATGCCTGTTAAACTTTGATTAAATAGCCGCGCAGTATTTGTGTGGGGAGTGTTCATTAACTTAGCCACTGTGACCTCCTGAACTCTTGTTTTTACTGCACACAGCTTTCCTGATAGGGAGGACAGAGGTGGTTTCAAATACACATCACTGAACCGTGTTACTGCAGCTCGTTCCTCAAGACAATATGGGATGGTCCTCATCAAGAGCTGGAAATTCAAATGTATTTGCTAATGTAGTGGTGATATTTCATTTTGGGGTCATTGTTTGATGGATAAAGCTACATATCGGTGAGGTACAGATATAAGGGAACAAAGAGCGATTCAGGACAATATAAGATTAGATAACATATTAAAAGAAACAAATATAATTGATTCCAGCGTCAGTTCTTGACCCACATTTGGGATTTGAACCCTGGACCTTCTGGTCCAAAGTCCAGTCCCTATTTGATTACTCAAGTGCATATACCCGTTGATCAGATTACTAACACAATCTGATTTTTTTTTTTGAGGTGTCGGATTATTAGGTGCATGTAAACCCACTCAATATTCAATCTCAGTGGTGCTTCTGACATGGTTTCTGTAATCTCATGTAATATACAGGAAATCAGCAGCAGCCTGTCCAACCATGGAGCAAGCAGAGATGGTGGAATAGATGCAGGAAGTTTGGTGAAAGTCAGATTTATTTATGTAGCACTTTTTACAGTGAAGAATTTACTAGGCCCAAACCCCCTAATTGAGCAACCATGGGGCGACAGTGGCAAAGAAAACTCCCTATATGCTATAAGGAAGAAACCTCAGGAGGACCAAGACCCAAAAAGGAACCCAACCTCCTTGTGCAGTCTTGATGTTATGCAAGAATTAAACTAAGTTACTTAGGCTAATTCATGTACTGCATACTTTGTCATGCACATGGTCGGAGATGTCAAGAAACTGGGATTGGAGAAGCCAAACAAAAGTATGCCATAACAAAAGTATTATTAGTGTCATAGTTCTGCTGATCACACACAACTGTAGGTCCACATCATGAACTGTGTATGGGTTGTTGTGAACTAGCAGAAAGGGAATTTCTGGTTAACCTGGCTTTAGTGACACCTTTATAATGGGTTCTACATTCAACTTGGACTGTGGTAGCCTACTGGTTAAGGTACTGGACTATGGACCAAAAGATCCAGGGTTCAAATCCCACCTCTGCCACTGTTGGGTCCTTGAGCAAGCCCTTAACCAACAATTGCTTGGATTGTAAGACTGTATCGCTCCAGATAAGGGCGTCTGCTAAATGCTGCAAATGTAACTTGGTTTGGGCGTTCTAGAGAAAAGAGCTTTCTACAGTGCCTCTACTTGCAAAACAGAGCAGAAATGCTCTTAACCATGTGACATATTGCAGACAATTTATTCCATACTGGATTATTAACCTCAGGAATTTATTCCATACTGGATTATTACCTCGGGTTTTATGTCTGAGTAGGGTTGTCTTCGAGTACTCCAGTTTTTTCTCCCACATTCCAAAGTCATGAGAAGTTTCATTTGGCGTCACTCTCACAACCATTGTGAGTGTGTTTGCTTACTGTCATTGTAACTTTGCTGATGTTATGAATATCCGTTGATGCTGATGTGGACATTAAGTAAACAAGCAAACATTAGCTGGATTCATTTCTTTATGTTATTTTAAATAGGTAGGTAAACAATGCTAATAAATTAGCACATGGCTAAAATTACAGAAATACTAGGTGTGTAATGGAACATGGGCCATGGTTTGGGTTCACACCAAAACAGTATGTGATGTTAGGGAGGTTATGAACACAGAATCCATAAAATGTGTGTGTTGTTAAAGTTTTCTTTTCCATCTTTCCACGCTCACTGTTGGTTTGGTGTTTAGTTTTCTTGTACTACAGAATTTGAAGTATGTATTCGCAAACGGATTTAAAATCTGATCAAAACATATAGTGGAGTTTTTTTGGTTTAATTAAGTGTATTTTTTCAGTTGTTTAGGCTTATTTTATTACAAAATAATATTTAAATACAAAATATTTTCTTTTTCTGTTATTTAATAGAAATATTCATACTTTGTAATTTTCTTCTTGTATATTGTATGATTAATTGTGTAACAGTAATTCCTAAATATGAAAAGCGTACCCAATAAAAGCAGGTATCAGTTTTATTTTGATTTTAATGATACTGTCGATACTTAAGTCCTAACATAGATGTTTTGGTACAGGTTATGATATAGAAATACAGAAATACAAATGCATTTAATGAATCTGAGAATCGATTTCCACACATTTTGTCCTTATTAATCTGTGAGATCTGTATTGTCTCAAATCAACAATATCAACTGTGTTTTCTGAAAGTCACAGGAGTTATAGTGCCCTGAATTTTCCCTGTGTACTGTATTGATGCTGCCATAACAAACGAAACGAGTACACATGTGCTTGTGACTACGCACCTAGCTTTCAGTGGTCTTAAGGCAAACCAAATTCTGACACACACCACCGCATTCAAACCATAAGCCATTGTGCTCACAGTAGCTTATCGTGAGAATAGATCATCACACGTCTCACTGAAAGACCAGTACACATTGTGAGGAGTTTGGACAGGAATCCTGAAGCGTAGAGAGTTGGGAGCTGTACTGTACCTGCATACACTCTAATGATGCCACAGCATCAAGCCTTAACAGGCAGAAAAAGCAGTCGGAGCAGAGAATTTCCCATAGAAAGTACTATGAGTGGATTTGGGGCGTGAGAGATTATGATAATTGAATATTGTGAACATTTAAAGTCTCCACCCCCTGCCTTAACACAGAGGTTGTGAGGACCATCATACTAAACACATTTTTATTTCCGTTGAAAAAGCTCACATGACATCCCAAGGTGATTTAGCAACCAGATGCTACAATACTACAATATACACCAGATGCTACAATATACACTAGTCAAGCTCACGTTTACCCAGACAGACAAATGAATAAACCAAGAATAGACCAGACTAGGTAGGACCATTATACATATCTTAATTTTTTGTTCGACAACACAGTTGGCTGACTAAAACTCAACATCAGTTATATTGAACTGACCTGGAAGTTAATCAACATACATGGTGCAAACAACAATTGTTCTAAAATTAGTCAAGCAGCAATAGTAATAACATTAGAAAATTACATCCCATGGTAGCTTGTTGGTAAGTTGCAGATAATTTTCTAACATCACAATTGGTCTGAGGTACACAAAATACAGAGAGATGATTGAATCCAAAAAGGTTAACGTGTGTGTGTGTGTGTGTTCAACACAGTGGGGCAAAAAAGTATTTAGTCAGCCACTGATTGTGCAAGTTCTCTTACTTAGAAAGATGAGAGAGGTCTGTCATTTTCATCATTAGTACACTTCAACTATGAAAGACAAAATGAGGGGAAAAAAAATCAAGGAAATCACATTGTAGGATTTTTAAAGAATTTTAATTGTAAATCATGGTGGAAAATAAGTATTTGGTCACCCACAAACAAGCAAGATTTCTGGCTCTCACAGACCTGTAACAACTTCTTTAGGAAGCTCTTCTGTCCTCCACTCATTACCTGAATTAATGGTACCTGTTTGACTTCATTATCTGTATAAAAGACACCTGTCCACAGCCTCAAACAGTCAGACTCCAAACTCAAGACCAAATAGCTGTCGAAGGACACCAGGAAGAAAATTGTAGACCTGCACCAGGCTGGGAAGAGTGAATCTGCAAAAGGCAAGCAGGTTGGTGTGAATAAATCAACTGTGGGGGCATTTGTAAGAAAATGGAAGACATTCAAGACCATTGATAATCTCCCTCGATCTGGGACCCCACGCAAGATCTCATCCCATGGGATCAAAATGATCATGAGAACGGTGAGCATCCCTGCAGAGAGCTGGGACCAAAGTAACAAAGGCTACCATCAGTAACACACTACGCAGAGAGGGACTCAAATCCTGCAGTGCCAGGCATGCCAGGAACCTGATGAATGACCTGCAGAGAGCTGGGACCAACGTAACAAAGGCTACCATCAGTAACACGCTACACCAAGTGGAATCCTGCAGTGACAGGCATGTCCCCCTGCTTAAGCCAGTACATGTCCAGGCCCGTCTGAAGTTTGCCAGACAGCATATGGATGATCTAAAAGTGGATTGGGAGAATATCATGTGGTATAACATCAGAACTTTTTGGTAAAAACTCAACTCGTCGTGTTTGGAGGAAGAAGAATGCTGAGTTGCATCCCAATAACACCATACCTACTGTGAAGCATGTGGGTGGAAACATCATGCTTTGGGGCTGTTTTTCCACAAAGGGGACAGGACAACTGATCCGTGTTAAGGGAAGAATGAACGGGGCCATGTATCGTGAGATTTTAAGCCAAAACCTCCTTCTATCAGTGAGAGCAATGAAGATGGAACGTGGAGGGAGTTGAAAGTCCATGTTGCCCAGCGACAGCCCCAAAAACTTCAGTGCTCTAGAGGAGATTTGTTTGCTTATATTGGTTTGTGTATCTTGTTTTAGGATCTACATTCACCAAAAGAGTAGAGCAGATTGAGTAGATAAGAGCGAAGCAGCAATCACCAATGTACATACAAATTCCTGTTCGTGTGGTTTTGTGCAAATTCTGGAATGGTTAGAAACCTATTCGAGGCTGAAATTAATGACAAGTTTTCAAACACACTAAATGCAGTGTAATATACATGGACATACACAAAAGTACAAAAAACACAAAAGTGCCGTTTGATTTTTACCGGATGGTCTTCACTAACAGAGGTCGCTACAATATGAAAAACAGCATGTGCGTGAGTGTCTTGTGTTTGGTAAGTGAAAGTGTTTGAATGTTTTTCCCGAACATGTTATGAGTTTATGTTGTTGATGTTTCCTTCCTTATAACTAAGTTATGGTGTAGCAATTGTCTTCAGTTGGCCGAAGCATGGAAGCTCAAATTTCGTTTTCAATATTTTCACAACAACCACAAGTGTACAAATAATCCAAGCAACATTGTTGTGGTTAAAGTGTGTTTGGTTGTTGAGTGCAAATGAAAAACCCTGGAATTGTGTATGTGTGAGGGAAGACTGCGAGCATTCGTCAAACTTGTGTAATTAACATTTTAGATGATTGGTTTTCTGAAGTAGTTATTAGCACATATTAATTGCGACCAACAAATCAGGGATGCGGCATTCCACGTTTTTTTTTATTTGAAGTCTGAACTCAAGGTATCGGTGATATCTGATGCCACCATTCTTTTTTCTGATTTCGGTCGGTCTTTAATGTGTACAGCACCATAATGGTACCATCTTAGGTTTTCCTTCTGAACAATAAAGGAGAGGGAATTTTATACAAGTAGCCTGTAATGGTAGTAGATTGATTTCCTTTAGTCTTGTATGTGTCCTGAGTTCCTCTGCTTGACCCTAATGTACAACCTTAGATTATTCAAGTGGTCTTGGGCTACAATATTTGGGGAAAAATCTATCTGCCAAAATAATATATAGGCTTACAAACTGCCAATATAACCCAAGCCTCTAAGAGTTTTTATGAACACTCTTTAGTGCAACTTGATTGATAAAGTATTTCTTTTTTCAGAATACTGACATCTTGATAAAGGTTGACTTCATTTGCAACCGCAAACAGTTGAATTAGTTAGATTTTGCATTCAAGGCAGCTAACTTGTGATGAATGTGCTTCTACCCAACAGACACATTCATAATCAGAATACATGGGCTGCCAATTGAGTAACTGGTATACGTTCAATGAGAAATCTGATTACTGGGCTTTATCGGATTTCTTAGTCTGACTTCTAGATTGGAGTATGCTGTTTACATGACCACTTGAATAATCGGGTAACTGCAGAAATTAGTTTATGATCGGATTATTAAGTGCATGTAAACACACTCGATGCCATTGAAGCCATGTCGTTAGTTTACAGTCCCCGCCTAATTATTTCTTTTTGAAAGTTTATCGGCTGTTAACCCACAGTAAATACAAACTGACCTGTGTATTGTGCTGCAAACTAACAGCCTAGTCTAACTGTTTAAAACCTCTCATATTAATACAAAATTCAGTTATTTACTGTGACTTCCATCGTGGTTTAGTCAGTCAGATTGTAGTACCAGAACTGTCTATTGTTATAAATAGCAAATAATATGTAAATGATATTTTCATAATTTTTATTAACCCAAAAACAAATAAAAATGTGTTGATATCCTTTAGAATTCTCTGATATAATTCAGAATTCATTGTTCTATCAATGATGGCAAGCCGTCCTGGCCCAGATGCAGCAAAACAGGCCCAAACCATGATACTACCACCACCATGTTTCACAGATGGGATAAGGTTCTTATGCTGGAATGCAGTGTTTTCCTTTCTTCAAACATGATGCTTTTCTTTTAAACCAAAAAGTTCTCTTTTGCTCTCATCCATCCACAAAACATTCTTCCAATAGCCTTCTGGCTTGTCCATGTGATCTTTAGCAAACTGCAGACGAGCAGGAATGTTCTTTTTGGAGAGCAGTGGATTTCTCCTTGCTACCCTGCCATGAACACCGTTGCTGTTCAGTGTTCTTCTGATGGTGGACTCATGAACATTAACATTAGCCAATGTGAGAGAGGCCTTCAGTTGCTTAGAAGTTACCCTGGGGTCCTTTGTGACCTCGCCACCTATTACACGTTTTGCTCTTGGAGTTGATCTTTGTTGTCCGACCACTCTGGGTGAGGGTAACAATGGTCTTGAATTACCTCCATTTGTAACACCAATCTGTTCTGACTGTGATTTGTGGCTGGAGTCCAAACTCTTTAGAGATGGTTTTGTAAACCTTTTCCAGCGCTGATGAGCATCAACAACTCTTTTTCTGATGTCCTCAGAAATCTCCTTTGTTTGTGCCATGATACACTTCCACAAATGTGTTGTGAAGAGCAGCCTTTGATAGATCCCTGTTCTTTAAATAAAACAGGGTGCCCACTCACACCTGACTCAAACTTTCAAGCACCACTGTAGGTGCTCCCTAATTTACAGTGGTCTCACGTTCCGACAATTCCTAAGCTGAATGTCTCGTAAACTGAGAAGTTTAATATATACTGTATATATCCTAGTTTAGCTCATATTAAACATGCTTAAAACACTCACATTAACAAAATCATTAACAGAAAGCTTATTTTATAATAGTGTTGAACATCTCATGTATGTTATTGAATAATGTATTGAAAGCAAAATCAAAAACGTCTGTTCAGCTCAGTCTTTGATGAATGCTTTGAAGCCCAGCATCTGCGGGAGAGTATCGTACAGCATATCGTTTGCCTGGAGAAAAATTGAAATTCAAAATGCAGAATGCACTTCTGTTGAATGTGTATTTAGGTGTGTTATCAGATTCCCATGGTAAACCAGACCACCATAATATGGGGAGCACCTGTAGTATTAAGTGAAAATTGTTAAAAAAGGAATTACATAAAGGCAAACTACCACACTAACCCCAGACCTGGTTACATACACTTAATAATCCGATAACTACAGAAAATCAGATTTTGTTAGTACCGTATTTTTCGGGTTATAAAGCGCACCGGGTTATAAGGCGCGATCTCAATGATCGACTGCTAACGGATCTATTTTCATACATAAAGCGCACAAGGGTTATAAGGAGCATGAAATGCAACAAAACTCTTAAGTTCCCTCGGAAACTCAGTTTGGTCTTTACCTGGCGCAGGGCGTCTTCTTGCTTCCTCCACTTGATTCGTTAATGCTGAATTCTCTCGCAGCTGCTCTATGTCCATGTTGTACTGCGTGACTGATAGCGTTGAGTTTGAAATCCGCTTCGAAAATAAATGAATGAATGCACGTACCCTAATGCTGAAGCACATACCGTATTACTCCGCTATGCTGCGCACTACGGTTGCTGTAAGCTTCGTAACTTACCAAGGCCGTGCTAAAACATTTTGACAGATTTATGAGCGCCGTGTACCATCTACAATCGGTTCTAGGTCAGAAAGCACAACCAGAATTAATTCATACATTAGACGCACCGCATTTAAAGGCGCACTGTCGTTTTTTGAGAAAGTTAAAGGATTTTAAGTGCGCCTTATGGTCCGAAAAATACGGTAATCCAATCAAAGAGTATACATGCACTTAATAATGATGATGGGCGAATGGGAAACCTCCTTGTTTACGTGACTCGGGCAGTAATCGGATTTGTACGGTGCAACCAGCCAATAATCTCCCAGAAATATGTGATATAACTTCAAACTTCAAAATTAAATAATTTATTTTCTCCTGTATACACTGCATTTCAGATTCTCCCCAAAGTGCTCAATAGCCTTTTCGCTGTTTTTAATTCTGTGACACGTTTAATTCCAGGGTTGCCCGATCCAGCGAGAACCAACTGTTGGTCGATAGAGAAGGAGGCCAAATAAAGGCAAATCTTTAGAAATATGCAGACCTGGCAACCATTGGGAATGCTTGTACATGTGCAGACATAAAATACCGATCATAATCGGTAACTGGTATACACGCAAATCTGATTACTGGGGTAAAATCCAGTTCTTTTTATTGAATTTCTTAATCTGGTTTTTAGATCGGACTATGCTGTATACATATACAGTTTCCAGCCCCACACATGATGTTTTTCATCTGCTGTAGCTCCACCCAAAGCTCGCTTCCGTCATCAGCTCCAGCCCCACCATACCCGGGCCACTTAATGCCGATGTGCATACTTCACATTTTATTCGAACTTTGACTCCATGACTTTAGTTTCGCTCTTAGATTTATCATCTACGCCGCCCAAGGAGGTTGGGTCCCTTTTTGAGTCTTGGTCCTCCCAAGGTTTCTTCCTATAACACTCGGGGAGTTTTTCTTTGCCACTGTCGCCCTAGGCTTGCTCAATTTGGGATTGGACGTAGTTATTAGGAGATAATCTAAACTTGTAAAGTTGCTTTGAGACAATGCTCCATTGTAAAAAGCGCTATATAAATAGATCTGACTTGACTTGACCACTTGAATAATTAGATAACTGCAGAAGTCTGACTGTGATTGGATTAAGTGCAGGTAAACGCACTCACTGATGTACATTTTTTCTTGTGACTTGGTTGATAAAGTGTTTATTTACTTACTAGTTATTGGCTTCCGAATGAAGTAATGTGGTCTCGTCTGAGTCGTGTAGCACAAGAGCTGGATAATTAAATGAAAGTAGATGAAGTGAAATTTTCTATTGCTTGTAGAAGTGAAAGCTCTCTGAATGTTGACTCTAATATTACTATCAGATTACTAAGGTGCTTGTTAGCCCATTGATCAGATGGGAACCAAATTTCTTTTCCAATTTCCCACTGGTTTGTATTTCTCCTCCCTGTTCCTCGAGGCTGAAGGAACCCCTCCAGCCATGGCACAGTATTTAACTAAATCTTCTCTGTGCTGTCTCATTACACTTCCTACGAAAACCCGTTTAGCTAGCGTGTTCTCAATTATCTATTGAGAGCGAGCATTTCTCTGCAAATCTCTCTGAGGTGGCGCTGACCCCTTCTTTGAGAGGTGAGCCCGCTTTGCCGAATGTCTTTTATTAAGCTGGGGCTGTAATTAACTGGCCTGGTTCATTCAGCTTCGACTAACACACACACAGAGTAGTGAATAGGAGCTTCATGGGAACTAGCTTTTGTGTGGCCCTTCCTGCAGGGTGACCCGTGATGGCACATAGGGCTTTATCAGGGACGCCTCAGCACACAGTCTGCTCTATACCCCTATGAAAGAAAGCGGGTTGGGATGAGGGCGAAGAAGTGTGTGTGTTTGAGGTTTGTGTGCCCATGAGGGTTGGTTCAGTACTTAGCCCCTCTTTCAGTCTTTGCGTCTTTGCATCTCCCCTCCCCCTTTCCTCCTCTGGAACACGCAGGGCCTGACTGCAGTTTAATTTTCATTACCAGCTTCAAACTTGGTCTGTTTTGTGTTTTGTACGATTCCTGTAATTTCGAAGATGCTTTGTGGTGTGTTTGTTTCAGATCGTGTGGATGTAGTTGGGCTGTAGCAACTCCGCCTTGGGAAGGAGGTAGTGGATTTGAAAGCAGGATTGTGGGGGGCTGGGAAGTCTTGCATGGAGATTTTTGAAAAGCTCGCTCAATGCCGAGCAACGGAGCCTAGGTCCCTGTCGCTGTAGCCAGGCTCTTTCGTTGTCATGAATAAATAAATAAACCCACTTCATTAATCCTGAATTCTGTTTGAAGGGGGGTGTGTGTGTGTGTGTGTGTGGCAGGCACCGAGGCATCAGTGTTATTGTAACTCCACTCCCTAGAGCCATTCATAAAAATAAAAAAAATACAACCACCTTCACGCTCACAGTAGTATGATTCATCTGTACCTTGTTGCTTCTGTAGAAATATTATTAGTGACTGATTTGATGATTCATGTACAGTCACCAGCACTATGAGATTAGATTTCTGTCAAACGGAACTGTTGTTTTCACAAGTTTTACTGCATTTTGTCTTCACTCTAAATCTGAGCAGCCAGCAGGAACCAATCCCTAAACCCACCAAACTACAGCAGTGCTTTAGGTAAAGTTAGACAGGATAGAGGTAGTTCAGTTGTTTAGGCTTGAGACTAGTGATCGGGACTGTGCTGCTTTGGCAGTGGTCGGATTTGCCACTGCTGGGTCTTTAATAGAGATGGACAAATTAATCGGCTGGGTTGATTACCGTATTTTTCGGACCATAAGGCGCACTTAAAATCCTTTAATTTTCTCAAAAATCGACAGTGCGTCTTAAAATGCGGTGCGTCTAATGTATGAATTAATTCTGGTTGTGCTTTCTGACCTAGAACCGATTGTAGATGGTACAACGGGTGCTCATAAATCTGTCAAAATGTTTTTAGCACGGCCTTGGTAAGTTACGAAGCTTACGGCAACCGTAGTGTGCAGCATCGCGGAGTAATACGGTATGTGCTTTCAGCATTAGGGTATGTGCAATTCATTCATTTATTTTTGAAGCGGATTTCAAAACACAACGCTATCAGCCACGCAGTACAACATGGACATAGAGCAGCTGCGAGAGAATTCAACATTAACGAATCAATGGTACGGAAGTGGAGGAAGCAAGAAGACGCCCTGTGCCAGGTAAAGACCAAACTGAGTTTCCGACGGAACTTAAGAGTTTTGTTTCATTTAATGCGTCTTATAACCCGGTGCGCTTTATAGCCCGGAAAATATGGTAATGCCATTTTGAGGTAATCGGCATCGGCTGATATCTGCCCATAAAAGGCATCCAATATTCAAAAAATGTGCAGCTCATATACTGGGACTACTGAGTGACTAAAAACAAAGAGATGCTGAGGGAACGTTCAGAGATGGTGCAGCCATTTATGAGAAGACTTACAACTTACTGTTCTTAACTGGGACTGTGTGTTTTTCTAATATGTAATTACTGAGCCAGAGTAATGTACTTTTTGTTTGTCTGTACCTGTATGTAGGGATGGGTATTGAAAAGGACTTGTACGTCATGATAAATGGGCCACGATACGATTAGATCACGATTCAATGCGATTCGTTACGATATTCCACATGGGTCACTGAAAATATGAAAGCTAGTTACGTTGTACAATCTGAGTCGTCTTAATACATCACATTGATAAAGCAGCGGACAAAACTACAGGAGCAGAGATTGTGGTTGTGATTTTTTTTTTTTTTTTTTTTTTTTTTTTTTTTTAGCTGAAAATCGAGTGTATTGCGAAAATAAATATCACAATGTATTGCTGTATCGATAAAACATTAATCTTATCTTGGTATTGGTACAGAGTAAGGGTGGTGCTGATTTTTATTTATTTATTTATTTATTTTTTACTTTAACCAAAATGAACAGGAAATATGTCTTAACTGAAGCAATTAAAAAATTACAGAGCTGGCAAGCAATCTGGTTTGTATTCTTCCTTAAAATGCACAGTCGTGTAAAGTGGTTCGTAAAATCGCTGTGACTCTTTCTGAGGATGCTGTGAAGAGAGGAGCTAATAGAGATGTCACAATAATCGTGCCACCATAAAACCTTTTTGGTTACGAAGTTATTTATTTCGTTATTTATGGTTCCGTTAATTTCTGTGTGGTGGCTTTTATGGACTTCTCTTTTCACACTTTTTTTTGTGAAAAAACAAACAAACAAAAAACTTCTGACAATGTATTTTGGGTGATCCACTAGACCTGGGTTGAGTTTAAACTTGTATAATTTTGTTATAATTTTAAGAGGCAATCATTTATTCACAGCACTAAGCATCTTGCATGCAGTTTAGCTGGATTATCTTTAATATTCATCTAGGATGGTTGATGGGTTCCCCATTTTAACCTGGCTCCACTCGAATAGGGGTGGGTATTGGAAAGAACTCCGGTACGTATCACGATACATGGGTCACGATATGGTTATATCACGATACATTGAGGTACGATGCATATTGCGATGTATTGTGATATTCCACATAGTTCACTGAAAATACATCTCACTGATAATTCAGCAGACAAAGACTTAAAACACCACTGCGACATCTACAGGAGTGGAGATTGTAGTTTACACCCCATTTTAAAATGTTTTCTTACTTCAAAAATGTTTATTTTCAACTGAAAATCGATGAAGTATATTGGGAAAATAAATGAATATAATAATTTTGCTGTCTCAAATTTTTTAATTTATTAGTTGTGTCCTACTTGGCTTTTTATGTTCGGAAGAGTATTCTTGAATATAGCACTTCACAGTTAAGGAGTTCGTTTCCTAGTTTCAATTCAGTGATTCAATCTTGTACGACTTTTGCCTTCCTGTTGCGACCAATGTGTGTGAGCTCCGTCTCTTCTCCACTGGCTCACATCAAATGGGAAATGACCTCAGATGATGCCTGGCCTCTGACCCCCAGCTCTCTGATGGGGGGATGAAAGAATGGCTGTGAGGTCAGTAATTGTTTGAAAGGCTTGCAGTGCCTTTGAATGCGAGAGCAAAGCTGCAGAAGGGGCGTCGAGCAGCAGCAGCTGTGTTGGTCTATTGCCATGTGACTCTTGTGTTGGATGCAATGATGGTGGCTTTATCTGTCCAGTGTGAATGGTAACGCAGTACCTGCATTAGCACAGCGAGAAGAGATGGGTGTTCCTGCACAGTACATTTCCCCTCGCTGGTATGTAAACACCAGTGTGGCTTCCACACTGTGTGTGTGTCTGTTCTGATGAGCTTTGCCAAGGTTTTCTTGCTTGTTTATTTATATCCCCCATTGGTCCAATAAAGGTGTTGAAGTGGGCTTTTAGATAAACTGACTGACCTAATGGTGAGCTCGTATTAGTCCGGTGGATTTCTTTACTGCCATGTTTACCCTTTATAAAAAAACAGTTTGTGTCTGAGTTTGTACCTGTCTGCATTCTGCATTCTTCTTGGTGCTTTGTGAGCGCGCTGGTCCAGAGCCAGCGTGTCTCGATCAAGAGTCTAGGGGACGGCTTACTCTGGCTGCTGCTGAAAGCAAACATGACTAATGAGCATTTGCAGAGAGACAGTGTACCAGAGCTTGGTGGGAAAGCAGCTGGTCTCAGGTTTCTATCAGGTTGGTTGTATGAGGGTCCTAGGGAGAATATTGTTAAGGGCTTACAGATGTCTAACCCTGCATATACACAAGAGCATCAAGGCGCTGCAGTCACTTCAGGTTTGCCTCTGCTGGGTGAGATGCTGCTGTTA
>JAJAGP010001573.1:0-63719 GCA_025084515.1 Ancistrus triradiatus | reverse complement strand
TGAGCATTTGCAGAGAGACAGTGTACCAGAGCTTGGTGGGAAAGCAGCTGGTCTCAGGTTTCTATCAGGTTGGTTGTATGAGGGTCCTAGGGAGAATATTGTTAAGGGCTTACAGATGTCTAACCCTGCATATACACAAGAGCATCAAGGCGCTGCAGTCACTTCAGGTTTGCCTCTGCTGGGTGAGATGCTGCTGTTATCGCTTGTGGGCGACTCTCTCAAGCTTTACCAAGGATGGTGGCAAAAATATTGACAGCCTGTTGTGTGATTATTGCATATCTCTCTTACTTACATAGTGTATTCCTATGTCCTTAATATCCACAAAACTATACAAGGCAGCGGTTGTGTACTTAGCTCTTGTTCAAACACTGGAGGGCAGAGATTCTGGGTGATGTCGTACCCAGATTGCTATGTGGTTGCTCAGTGCAGTCTACAGTAACTGCTCATTGGCATTTGTTGCCTTACCACGGCATAGTAATTTGCATAAAAGTGAGAAACTGTCAATGCAAGAGTCTCCCTGTCACACCTACGAAATGCGTGGTTGCCTGTTGCTCTGTTTGTCTGTTGCAATGCTTACTGAGTGCGATTACATGCACCTAATAATCTGATCATAGTCATCTGATTAGTCAAGTGCTCATGTATACAGCGTACTCTGATCTAGAAATCAGATTAGGAAGGAGCTGGAAGCGACTAGCGGAATCGACCACGGTTGCCAGGTACTCTTATTCTAAGCAGCCTTGCTTCTTTTGGGCTTGTTTAGATAGTAGATGGTAGATGGTACACGGCGCTCATACTTCTGTCAAAATGTTTTAGCACGATCTTGGTAAGTTACGAAGCTCACGGCCACCGTAGTCAGGAAACATAGCTGAGTAATACGGTATGTGCTTCAGCATTAGGGTACGTGCATTCATTCATTAATTTTCGAAGCGGATTTCAACATGGACATAGAGCAGCTGCGAGAGAATTCAACATTAACGAATCAATGGTACGGAAGTGGAGGAAGCAAGAAGACGCCCTGCGCCAGGTAAGGACCAAACTGAGCTTCCGACGGAACTTAAGAGTTTTGTTTCATTTCATGCGCCTTATAACCCGGTACGCTTTATGGTCCGAAAAATACGGTAAGTGCATGTAAGCTCAGTGAACGAATTACTGACTGATTCTCTGCTTTTTTTTTTCTTTGCATTTTCTGGATTTTTAAGTGTATGTAAACACACTCAGTTATAGGTAGTAAATGTAAAGTCAAGGAGTCCCATGTTCAGAAAGGTTTGATTAAATGCTTTGATAAATCATCTCGGTATGACAAGAAATCCAGCAGAAAGATGGGCAGAACTGATGCCGATGCATTGCAAGCTAATCTGTGGTGGTCTAGCGGTTAAGGTACTGGACTCTGGATGAGAAGGTCCAGGGTTCAAATCCCACCTCTGCCAAGCTGTAGCAGTTGGGTCCTTGAGCAAGACCCTTAACCCACAATTGCTTGGATTGTAAGATTGTGTCAATTCTAAGTCGCTCTGGATAAGGGCATCTGCTAAATGCTGTAAATGTAATCAAAGTCCTTGATGTAATGCACGTAATGTCCACAAGTATTTTAACAAAGTCGAGGATTCTTGTTTATATGGTGAATGCCGTAGCACATTTGAAACCTATAATATTTTTTTGCTTCTGTTTTAAGGATGTTTTATATTTTCTTATTTTTACTGTTGTATTAAGATAAGAAGACACTATTAATCCTGCAGGTAATTGCAACGTGACAGTAGCTAACACATTTCACAAATATCAGGAAGGAATTATTCAAAAAAAGAGGTGTAGGGTTATAAACAAGTTACAACATTGAATAAATTTGTGAGATTGCATGTGCTACTACGGTTAGGGTTTAGACGTGCCTCAGGTTTTATGCCAGACTCACTTCCTGCACAACCGTCCTATTTTTATCCTTGCTTATGACCCACACTGGATATCGTGGCTTATGGAGGGACACCAATTAACCTAATGTAGATCTACACAGACGGAATCAAACTAGGAGGTCTCTGGGGCTGTGAAGCAGCAGTGCTAACTGCTTGTGCCACCACTTTGTGGTAATTCAAAGCAGTTTTTAGACCATTTTAAAAACTGGTCTTCTGAAATGACTCTATATGTCATGTATATTGTTACCATGATATAAAATTACATATACCCTGGTGGAGGATAAAAATATGAAAGACATGAAGAGAACTAGACCTCACTCTAATGCCTTTCTCATACTTTTGCACTCGTGAACCCTCCACAGAGAGAAAATGATGAAATGACTGACAGCAATCTGGCCGATCAAGATTTAGTACAGTTGCGGGTAATTACCGGGTTGCCTGTGTGAAAGGCAGACACATTATCGTGTAAGACGAGCTGCCACCCACTGAGAGGTGTAATTTTAACACATTACACAGACTGCTAGAGGAAATATTAAAGTTAAGGGACGGTCTGAGGGGGATAGGTTTTCCAGACATCTGTCGTAAAGTCTGTAATAATTGTCCTCTGCCAAGTTGGGCTTGACGCAGAGCGTGCATGCCGATGTTATAGATCCAGCCATAAGTTACAGTCTGCTTGTCCAGTATTTACTCGGGGTGGGATATAATACTGAAGAGCTGTATGTGTACTGTTATGGCCTGCAGTGAATCATCTATCCTGGACCAGACACTTCCACTCCTGAGACTCTTAACTGTTACAGATCGACTGTCAGGACTTTTATTTATTTAAATTGTTACACAGATCTTTATTTGCTGTCTTATACACGATTATTGTTTCAAATGACTCTGTTTTGTATTGACTAGTATAAATTGTGCCACCTTTCCATGGCAGACTATTCAGAACAGGAGATATCCGAATACTAGAGATCTAAGGATAATGGGACGTTCAGGACAGTCAAAGTCGGGTTTATTTCTTTAACATCGGGTTAAAAAAAAAAAAACTTTCAATGTCTTTATTCAGCAATATAACATTAAGTAACATAGCAAATAAGTGCTTACAAAAAATGAATAATAATAAATTAATTAATTAATAAATTAAAATAACAAATTAAATAATAAAGAAAAATAAGTGCATCTCTGATGCAAACACTACATACAAACTTATTCACGCTCTTTCTTTAGAAACTTTGCATTGCAAGCCAAAAATGTTAGCATGTCAATATGCTCCTGGCTAAAGCTGGCTCTCTTTTTAGAGACCATATTTCCTGCCGCAGAAAATAAACGCTCAGACAGTGTTGAAGCACCAGGAATGCATAAATGGGACTTGGCTAGCCTGGCCAATATAGGATATCTGTCTATGTTCACTCCATCACTGTCATTATCCAGCTAACAAGCAAATAACAGCACTCACTTCAAAACGGAACAAACTCGGGATATTGTGGTGACTTACAATGTTGTTGAGCTTCCTTCATCCTCATCGGTGGCACCATGTTTCCGTATCGAGGGCTGTATCAGCACCGTGGTGCCCCTGTGCCAGGTCAGATCACTTTTGCAAAGCTTGCATGTTACACATTTTTAGTTGTGTGAAGCGTGAAGTGCTCCTACACTTTTGAGGACTTAAGCCGAACCTTCTTCTCTGCGTCGGTCATGTTTCATTTGTAGAATTTATTTAGTTCTTAACGCTAACTTATTTTGAAGATTCCATGTCCACGTTGGCTCCGCCTCGCTCCGTTCAACTCGCTCGTAGTTTTTTTCCCCAGCGTTGACGAAGTGCTGCAAGTAACGTAAGTGGATACGACAAGGCGAGGGAAACATAAATCATGCAACACAGCGAATCGATAATGAAATTCGTTGCCAACACTTTTAATAATCGATTATTATCGATTTTATCGATTCGTTGTTGCAGCCCTACATGTTTTACATTGGTGCATAGTCTTAAAGCAGCTTTACAATTGGGAATGCACCAAATTTTTGGCACACCAAATAATTTATAACGAACAATGACATTTTTGATCAAATGCATGGATTGAGGCGCAGCAGCAAACGTGTCAGCTGTGTGGAAACGGCTCTGCAGTGTGAGAGTTTTGTTCGCATTTTCGCCTTTTTTTTTTTTTTTTAAATAAATGTGAAAGGAATATTTAGGAGCACAACGGAACAAGATTTTGACCTGAATGCGCTAGCGCTGTACCGAGTCTTCATCGGGTCTGTCTCATTACCTAGTGAGTACCCTTGCTGCCTACTTCCTATGTGGGGTGCTCTCTTTGTAAAGCTTCCTAACCGGCAATGGAATCCTAAGACTGGTTAATGAAGCAGACAGTTACTGATTGCGTCACCGATTGTTTGCGTCGTCTGCACGAACACTTTCAAAGTTTTACAGGACTGTGTTCTAGCCTTTGCAATTTTAATCTTTCCTTTTTTAGAGGAACAGCATTACATACGAGGAACAGATCAAATATACACACTACATTGGGACCTGTCCCAATACTTTTGGCTGCATGCGGGGGCATGTCCCAATACTTTTGTGGGCAGCTTAGATTTTATATAGTTAGGGTGTTCAGGTTGGTGCAGGTTGCGATCAGTGTGTATGAAGTGTAGATTTAAATGCAGGTTACTTGTGTAACTTTTTTTTTTTTTAATGCCCTGATGGTCAGGAGACCAAAAATATGCACATAAAGTGATACTTTCTGAGGATGGTGGTGTTAAAGATCACGTCTACATAAGCATTGTTTAAAATAATAAAAAAAAAAAACTGTCATCTATATGAAAGTGCCAATACATGCTGTCATGTGCCGACCTGACAGGAGGGATGTAGACAAAGGAGATGACTGTGCTATTTTGCCAGTAGATGTGGCACTGTGGTAGACTGGCATCCATGCAACAGCACCGAAAAAAAAATTAAATAGTTATGATCATCAATTTTAAACTCTAATCAAGTCTGCCTCCACAGATTTTCAATGTCTAGCCGTTCAGCTTCGATGCTCCTGTGTTGAAGGCTTAAAGGATGAAGGATAAAAAAATAATAACGCTTCAGAATAAACCAGGAAATTAAAAAATTGCTCCGGTCCTTTAAAATTAAATTAACTACACTATTAATACTTCTAAATATTCTTTTTTTTGCTTGAAATTTGAAACGGCCAGTGAAATTTCTCTTTTCTAATTTTCCATGGCACTTGTTGTAACTAATGAAAAATGTAATATTCGTAATGGTTTTTAAATCCACGCAGCTCTTTCTCTTGTGTTCATGCATAAATAAAGTGGAGCGTTGCTGCAGCTGATTGATGCTGCGCTGTTCTTTGAGAGTTGTGCGTTGTGTGTGTTGTGTGCTGATACGAGCTTTAAGTCGCTGCTCGCTGTTTGATGTGCTGTCTTCAGAAACTCAGTACTACGGCTCTGCATTATTGATGGGTTTGCGCCAATGTTCGTGTGCCGTGCATTTTAATTTAGCTTCCCGACTGACATTTAGTGTTACTGCTGCTCACCTTGTGTGTTCCTGAAAAGGCTGGTAGTCTGTGGTGTGTCTGCTGCATTTCAGCAGTTATGGCACAGTGTATAATTACAGAGCTCGAGGAAAATATCAGAGTTTCCCTTGAGTTTTTGGAGCTTCATTCGTTATAGCAGGTTAGTGATTCAGGTTGGGTTAGGCCATGATATATAGATATATATAGATATAGATATATATAGATATAGATATATAGATATATATATAGATATATATATATATAGATATATATATATATATATATATATACCCTGTATGTTACAGTAGGAAATCAGGTAGGGGGGTGTGGGGGGTATGGCAGTCTCACTGTGTGTATGTGTGTGTGTGTGTATACACTCTCCACGACCCCTTAATTGGGTTCACCTGCTCAACTGCTTGTTAACGCAGATATCTAATCAGCCAATCACATGGCAGCAATTCAGTGCATTTAGACATGATGAAGACGACCTGCTGAAATTCAAACCGTGTATCAGAATGGGAAAAACAGGTGATTTTGAACGTGCCATGGTTGTTAGACAGGCGTTGATGGACGAAATGGTCTTGAGTATTTCAACAAAAGCAGAAGACCACACGGGTGCCATTCCTGTCAGCCAAGAACAGGCAACTGAAGCTAAAATTCACGTGGACTCGCCAAACTAGCAATAGAAGATTCGAAAAACGTTGTCTGGTCTGGATGAATCTCACTTTCTGCTGTGCCTTTCGTATGGTACAGTCAGGATTACGTGTAAACAATTCTGCCTTATATCAACGGTTCAGTCATGTAATGGTGGGGGATATTTTGAACACTTTGGGCCCCTAAATATACCAGCTGAGCCTTGTTTGAATGCCACAGTCTACCTGAGTATTATTGCTGACCATGTGCATCCCTTTATGACCACAGTCTGCTATGCTGCTTTCAGTAGGATAACGCGGCAGGTCACAAAGCTCTAGTCATCTCAGACTGGTTTCTTGAACATGACAAGAAGTTCATTGAACTCAAATGACCTCAAGACACCAGCTCTCAATCCAATATAGTCAAGTCAGATTTATTTATATAGCGCTTTTTACAATGGAGCATTGTCTCAAAGCAACTTTACAAGTTTAGATTATCTCCCAATAACTACGTCCAATCCCAAATTGAGCAAGCCTAGGGCGACAGTGGCAAGGAAAAACTCCCTAAGTGTTATAGGAAGAAACCTTTGGAGGACCAAGACTCAAAAAGGGGACCCAACCTCCTTGGGCGGCGTAGATAGATAAATCTAAGAACACTTATAGCACTTTTGATGTGTGTGGTGTGTGAAGAGAGAGAGTGTGTGTATGTATATAAATGGTGTCTGTCCCCAATATTATGATCCAATATTACATATTAGTGAGTGGCAAAAGTATGTGAACCTTTGCTTTCAGTATCTGGTGTGACCCCCTGTGCAGCAATAACCTGCAGCTAAACGTTTTCCTGTCAAATGTTGATCAGTCCCTGCACCACGGCTTGGAGGAATTTAGCCCATTCCTCTCGTACAGAACCAGCTTCAGCCTCTGGGATGTTGGTGGGGTTCCTCACATTAACTGCTCGCTTTAGGTCCTTCCACAACATTTTGATTGGATTAAGGTCGTTTTTCCTCAGTAAATAAATGACCAAATATAATATTTTTGTCTCACTTTCATTTGTTTAACTGGGTTTTCTTTATCTACTTCTAGGACTTGTGTGAAAATCTGTTGTTTTAGGTCATATTTTATACAGAAATATAGTTCTAAAGGTTCAAAAATTTAATAAATATAATGTGTGTCGGTGGTGTGTGTGTATATGTAACAGATTTTACTCCTGCTACACCTCAGTAAACATTTAACTTGTGTGTTTTCGTGGCAGAATGATTCCCCTTGACACTTCTCAACAGTATGATCATTGTTTATATGTCACTACTCTTAAGCTGGATTATACCCACAGCTTTAGTTGTTCTCCTTCACTTGCAGATCTAATGTTTTCAGCCTGTCTAACATGCTTCCATGTTTGCTTTTTCCGGCTCATTAGCTGATCAACCTGTTACCACCGTTTGGCTTTTTCAGCTGGGTTTGAGTGTTTTGCCTCATTTGTCATCCCTGTTGTGCTCAGTTTGGGTTTCTTTTGTAGGTCCAATGCCAAGTGATGGTATTTGCCCGTAATGGCTGCTCTACTGCCAAAACTAACCATAACATTCCAGTATGGGTGAGACAGAGCACCAGTTGATTTTTGGCTGAACTGTAGTAGCTGTGTGTAGAGATGTTCTCTCTTCATTTTGGAAGATTATGGGCTGCAGTTTGACACCACATGTGTGTGACTTGTTCTTGTTGGCCTCAGATTTTTGTGAATGAAAATGTTAATTGTACTCAGTGGCATGGTTTTAGCTATTGAGAGTTTGGTAGGGCTTTTTGTGCCATGTTCCCATAAATGTTTAACATGACCATAAAATGCAAAACTGGTCTCCTATGAAATCGGTTTTGTTTTTATGCTCTCAGACTTTGGCCAAAGTGTTTAAGGAAGTAGATTTGTTTGGTGTGGCATAGTCTGTGCTGCACAGTTGTACAGTTTGAATGTGACAAGAAGCACAGTGTTCTAGGAGGGTTTATTGGGGGTTGAGGGTGGGGATGAAATCCACGTTGTCCTCAGCTCTCTGGCGTAACCTGTTTAGGTTGACACGGCTAATAATAGGTTACAGGTTAACATGAGGCCTCCAGCACAGAGTTTGTTTCAGTTTCTTGAATATATAATTTGTAGTAAGGAAAGTCTTGGTGCAGCGGCAGTAATGATGTCTTGCTACTGTCTGGAAGTGTTTTTCCTTTATATTCAGGGTTTCAAGAGTTTATATCCTTTTGTGTGTGGCAATTTGATGGGTTTTTTTATTGTATTGTGATAAATTGTGTTATTGTGATAGACAATGTGCTTTTCTGAGCATAAGCAGGACATTGTCAGGGCTTAAAGAACATTGCCAAACTGCATGTTTCATTATATAGAGTACAGTTACTTCTGTTTAATTGGATGAAGTGCAGCACATTCTGAATAAAATCACTTTACTTAGTATGGGATAATATTTGAATAGTAGTTTTTAAGAATCAGTTGCCACTGATGCATTTTGTCTGCAATCACATGTATCATGATAAATATGGCGCATTGAGAAAATGCCTTTAATTTGCGCTATGTAATATTTTTTCCATATTGATCATCCCTAGTGTGGCTTTTAGGTTAGGGTTACATGAGGCAAAGGTTGCAGTTGCAGTATACCTTGTACTAGGGTTGGATAATGTGGCCAAAATCATCCATTACGGAATATGTAATGTTATATTCATTCCAGGAGTAGTGATTTAACAAAGAATGTTTTATGTATAAAATAAAATGAATACTTTGGTAATATTGGGTCAACAACATTAATCAACATTAATCAAAGTCACGGTCTTTTTATGCTACTTTAATGTAAATATAGAGGGTGAATGTGAACCATTTTCTATAGTTATAGGTGATGAAGAATAAACAGTTAGTGGGGAGACAATCAAAGGAGTACTACTTACAATAGGACAGGCACTTACACTTATTAATACCATTTACAGCTTGTTCCAAATAAGCAGCGGAAAGTCGTACACACACAAGTAACGTACACAAAAAGCCTAAAATGCATTACAGACAACACCGAGGATGAGCCAGATGAAACCGAGGCTCCGAGTGAATGTGAACCAGTTGTAGGTGAGAGAGAGTAAACAGGTAGTGGGGGACAAACAGAGGTACTACTTTCCCCAAGTTAAAAGACAAACTTTGGTCGTTAAAGTGAATAGCTATTGATTGGATGTTGTTAAATACCAGTAGATATTAAGGCAGTGAATTCCAGCTCTGCTCTTTATGTTCTCAGCTCAGTAACAATTTGCTCTTGATACCACCATTTGCTAAATATTGGTCCTTCTCAAAAAATTAGCATATTGTGATAAAGTTAATTATTTTCCGTAATGTAATGATAAAACTTAAACTTTCATATATTTTAGATTCATTGCACACCAACTGAAATATTTCAAGTCTTTTATTGTTTTAATACTGATGATTTTTGGGCATACAGCTCATGAAAAACCCAAAATTCTCACAAAATTAGCATATTTCATCTGACTAATAAAAGAAAGAAAAGTTTTTTTTTAATACAAAAAAAAGTCAACCCTTCAGATTATTATGTTCATTTATGCACTCAATACTTGGTCGGGAATCCTTTTGCAGAAATGACTGCTTCGATGCGGCGTGGCATGGAGGCAATCAGCCTGTGGCACTGCTGAGGTGTTATGGAGGCCCAGGGATGCTTCGATAGCGGCCCTTAAGCTCATCCAGAGTGTTGGGTCTGCGGTCTCTCAACTTTCTCTTCACAATATCCCACAGATTCTCTATCGGGTTTCAGGTCAGAGAGTTGGCAGGCCAATTGAGCACAGTAATACCATGGTCAGTAAACCATTTACCAGTGGTTTTGGCACTGTGAGCAGGTGCCAGGTCGTGCTGAAAAATGAAAACTTCATCTCCATAAAAGCTCTTCAGCAGATGGAATCATGAAGTGCTCCCATATCTCCTCATGGCTAGATGCATTGATGACCCTGCCCTTGATAAAACACAGTGGACCAACACCAGCAGCTGACATGGCACACCCAAGACCATCACTGACTGTGGGTACTTGACACTGGACTTCAGACATTTTGGCATTTCTTTCTCCCCAGTCTTCTCCAGACTCTGGCACCTTGATTTCCGAATGACATACAAAATTTGCTTTCATCCGAAAAAAAGTACTTTGGACCACTGAGCAAACAGTCCAGTGCTGCTTCTCTGTAGCCCAGGTCGGGCGCTTCTGCGCCGTTTCTGGTTCAAAAGTGGCTTGACCTGGGGGAATGCGGCACCTGTAGCCCATTTCCTGCACACGCCTGTGCACGGTGGCTCTGGAATCGGCCCTTCTCCAAAATCCTCCTCAGGGATTTTCCTCTTCACTCGTTGTGCAGCGTTTTCTGCCCACGCTTTTTCCTTCCCACAGACTTCCCACTGAGGTGCCTTGCTACAGCACTCTGGGAAACAGCCTATTCGTTCAGAAATTTTCTTTCTGTGTCTTACCCTCTTGCTTGAGGGTGTCAATGATGGCCTTCTGGACAGCAGTCAGGTCGGCAGTCTTACCCATGATTGCGGTTTTGAGTAATGAACCAGGCTGGGAGTTTTCAAAAGCCTCAGGAATCTTTTTTGCAGGTGTTTAGAGTTAATTCGTTGATTCAGATGATTAGGTTAATAGCTCGTTTAGAGAACCTTTTCATTATATGCTAAATTTGTGAGATTATATTTCAGTTGGTGTGCAATGAATGTAAAATATATGAAAGTTTAATTTTTATCATTACATTACGGAAAAGAATTAACTTTATCACAATATGCTAATTTTTTGAGAAGGACCAGTACTTGTCTTACATAACTCGTCTTACACTTAACTATTGGCTTGTTAGCCTGACCCATGGTAGTTTTATTCACATCAGTGCCACAGTCCATCAAAACCCCTACAGGAAACTAATCTGAAATGACTGAGATTGGACAGCGTGCTCACAGAACAGAATAAACAGTCATGCATAAGCCTGCATGCAGATTGTATTCTGGTTCTTGTGTGTTGCCATTGTAATGCAGACCCTCCTGAGATTCCTATGGAGAAACAAACCTGGGTGCCTCTTTGGCAGGCCTGTCAGAGTGAACCTAATGGACTTTGGCAGCACTGTGGGTTCCTGCTTACTGATGCCTGTCCGTAACCTGGCCTGTGTGTGTAAGAGAAAGCGCAACCTAAAGAGGCTTTGTCCTGGAGACTGAAGCTAGTGGCAGGATGTACAGACTAAGATGAAAAGCACTGATCCCAAACCCAATGGTTCACCTTTGAGCATCTAATCCAGTTCTCTTTATAAGAGCTACCTGAAGTTGGCATGTATGCCATGTTCAGAGCTTGTCAAACTGCTCTGATGAAACACCCACACATTCATGCCAGTGGTGGTGTTATACCTTGAGGTGTTTCTCCAGAAGGAAAAGGAGTCTGTGTGAAAGCAAAGTGTTCCCAGACCGTTTTGGTGAATATGAAGTGGAGGCATTACTCATGCAGCACAGTGTTGCACATCTTTATAACTGCAAGGTTATTTTAGGGAATTACAGATTTTTCTGGTAATAATGTTACTGCAAGCCATTTGGGGACATCAGCTAACATCATTGCGGTTTTAAGTTGTATGTTTTATGTTCCTCTCACGTATTCAGAGCAACCTGTGCCCGGTGTACTAAATGGTTATGCTTTTCAGTCACTTCCTCCACTACGTCAACTCGGCTGCCCGAGCCAGTGGTCAATTCGTGGCAATCTTAATATGGACAACAAACTTGCTGGATGAAGCTTTCAGGTTTATTCCAGGGCTCTCTAAGCCAAGCTGGACTCTCCTCTGCTCAGCTTTAGCCCTTGCCGCATTTACATGCACTTGATAATCCACTAACTGCAGAAAATCAGTAATCTGATCACTGACTTCACATGCACTTGGATAAGAAGATCATGCGAAAGCTCCAGGTTGTAATCAGATTTCTACTTTGCAACAAGCCAATAATCTCACGGAATGACGTGGCGTAAAATTCAAAGTTTAATAATTGAATAATGAAATTCTTCACGGGTGCTGCCTTCAAGTCCAGGGTTGCCAGATCCTGCGAGAGCCACACAAACCATGTCTATGGAAAAAATCCCAATAGAAGTGAGGTCTCTTAGAATAAGAGGACCTGGCAACCGTGTTTTATTTTGCTAGCTGCTTCTGTGGCAGCGCTACACTCTATGGGCTACGTTTGCGTGCATGCTCAGACTGAGAAAACCGATTGAAATCAGAATAAATCAGGGTATACATGCGCTGAGAAATCAGACTACTGAGCCACAATGCAGCTCTCTTGATCTGATTTTTAGGCCTTAATCAGATCTAAGAAACCCGAGTATGCTGTTTATATGACCACATACATAATTATACGCTGCAGATATCCAATTATGATCGCATTATTAAGTGCATGTGGACTCGGTGACTAAGAGCTGTTCAAGGCTTTTCTGGTGTCTACCTAGTTGGCTATATCACATCAGGTCCTACTCAACAACAAGCAAGTTGCTCTGGCACTGTAGCAAGCCTAGTGGAATTCTGGTTGGTCGTGCCTAGGTTGCTACATTCCTTAGTGATATCCACAGAAATGTCCTTCTGTAATAACCTGCCATCCTGTCAGCTGGGATCATCACTGCCAACTGAACCATGGCAGAGGGTCATCAGGACAGAGGAAGGACACGCATTCCAAACAGCTCTTACCCTACGTTTACATCAGCGGTGATTTACTGTTTGTACAGTGAAACCATGGCTATCAAAAAACCATTTTTATTCATGATATTTGATGTTTGTTTATATTCAATAAACCAGTTGTAAGCAAAAGCTATTACGTTTATTGTAACAATAGGCTACACAGCATCCTATATTACTTTTATCTTGCTATGTGTTGGTCTTCCTAGGATGGTATAGCCATGATATTGTACCCTCACTGTATGAGAGCAATGATGACATTTAGGTTACATGGTGGAATTTACTCCGTAACTGAAATACAGTGGTACCTCGGTTCTCGTCATGAATTCGTTCCAGAAACATCCGATCCATTTCCCATAAAGAATAATGTAAATTAATTAATCCATTCCAGACCCCTGGAAAATCCACACTGTTTAAGACATTATATGTATTAATGGAGCATTGTACAGGTGCGGAACATATTACACATTATTGACACTTAAATTAACCCACCGTTGGCATTAACACAAAGTTTATTTTATAATAAACTGCTGAAAATGTCATGTGATTTAGTGAGTAATAGGTTGAAAGTGAAAAATAAAAACAAAACACTTACTCTATTGGTGAACTGCCAATGCTAACTGCTCAGAAAGCCAAGAGGATTTGTGAATCATGAATTGAGTTTCAGCTGAAACGAGTCCACTGGCTTGACTCATAAGTTTAAGCAAGTGCACAGAGTACAGCACAAACATTGAGAACAGACACATTTTACTAGTCAAAATGCATCAAGAACCACATTCGATGAGCTCCAAGGTGGTTAAGAACCGAGGTACCACTGTATCTCTTAAGGTCTAAATCAGTCTTGGTATTGTAGGTGTTGCGTGTCCATATAGATCGGCAAAATATTGTTTACCTGAATGAATAGTCGCCTTGTGGTGCCGAAGACGTACTTCCACTATGCCTGTTTGCCTTGTACTGTGCCCCACTCTCCCACTGGCCTGCGCTCACATTGAATGTTTAAGCGCAGGGCTTGAGCACACTTGCGTCATCATGATGCTACTTTTTGTGGTGGATTAAGATGTGCTTGCATAGCACAATGAACCTTGTGGTTGTAAATATTTGTGGATTTTTGGAGTTTTGTTGGGTGTGCTGAGACACAGCCCTCTCATATGACTTGCAACGCAGCGATTTTCGACTACTCATGCTGCACGTATCAGAACATTTTTCCAGAGCCAGCTTACTACATGTATATTGTGCTGGGTTACTGATGGGTTTAGTACAGAGTTGCCTTTGCTACTCTTCAGTTCAGCCTACATGTTCCATGCAGCACCTCTGCTAAGCTGGGTGGAGTAAGTCAAGTCAAGTCAAGTCAGATTTATTTATATAGCGCTTTTTACAATGGAGCATCGTCTCAAAGCAACTTTACAAGTTTAGATTATCTCCTAATAACTACGTCCAATCCCAAATTGAGCAAGCCTAGGGCGACAGTGGCAAGGAAAAAACTCCCTAGTTCTAGGAAGAAACCTTGGGAGGACCAAGACTCAAAAAGGGACCCCAAACTCCTTGGGCGGCGTAGATGATAAATCTAAGAGCGAACTAAAGTCATGGAGTCATGGTCGAATAAAAATGTGAATTATGCACAGTGGAGCTCCATCAGATGTACATCATGTGTGGGGCCGGAACTGCCGGAACACAGCTCGGAGAGAAAACAGAAAAATGTAATTAGTTATTGATTAAGAGCACAGTGTTTTATTAACAATCACTGATGCCATGTCAATCACTGATGCCAAGTGTAGCATGAGACCCCGGCAGCATTAGCTATAGCAGCATAGCTAGAAAGCTAGAAAGAGGAGAACTAGTAGGAAACACAGCCAAGAGGGATCACTGAGACATTGGCAACCCCCACGAGCGGCAGAAGACAGCAACCCAACGTCTCTGATCACCATAAGACTCTTTGACTATGAACCCCCAGCTCTGCCCTTATTCTAAGGCAAGGACGCAATGAGTCAAGATCACGAGGACCGAGGCCCAGTTCAGCCAGACCGCCCACTCGACACTCCCGGCTAGCGGACAAGGCAGGCAGGCCAGACATGACTCCAATCTCCGGCCCCAGCAACCCAAGCCATGCATCCTGGTCTAAATCTAGTCAAAAGCCTGTGTAAATAGGTATGTCTTTAGCCTAGACTTAAAACTTTGGAGGGTGTCTGAATCTCGAACGAAAGTGGGAAGTTTATTCCATAGTTGGGAGGCCATGTATGAGAAAGCCTTTCCCCCTGCTGTGACTTTTTTAATTCTAGGAACTAAAAGAAGTCCTGCACCCTGCGAACAAACCAGCAGACAGACTAATGGTGGGCAATATGGTAAAATATTATATCACAATATTTAAAGAGATTTTCATGATGCATGACATTTTATCATAATATATGTGATCGCAGACAAAATGCATCAGTAGCGACAGATTCTTTAAAACTGTTCAAATAGTATCCCCGAGTGTTCTTTAAGCACTGACGATATCCTCGATATGCTCAGAAAAGCGATAACAATGTATCACGATACTATAAAATATCGTATTGCCCACCCCTAAGACAGACCATACAGGTTTTCACTTTGCGATTGGAGATGACATCAGAAGCATATTTCACACTTCTGAGCAACTTTTTATGACTCCTCTACCAATGCCATGGTACTTACTTCAGAGTTGCCTCACAGAAATGGCAAGCGATAAGATCTTTTACATCTGTCTCTCTAGACATGACCTCACTTTTCTTTTACGGTAAAAAGAGGACCACCCTGGCCTCGTACTTATTGCAGCTCAGAATGTGTCTGCTTTAAGGCAAAAGGTGTTTAGTATAGTGAACTGAAATTCGGAGTTTTGCACATGTTTCTTGTAACGTTTGGCCGGCCAGATTTGAAACATCAACCTTAACAAGCCTACAAAAGTTAGATTGCTTTGTTCCAGTTATTTCCATCCAATCACTCTGGGACGCTTGATTGGAGCTACACATTTAATGTGGAAATCCAGCGGCGTTTTGGTTCTTAAAATGGGGGCTGTTTTTCTTCATCTGCATCAGACTGAACCAAAACCATGAAATCCATACTTCCATTTATCTTTCAGTCTGCAGTTGTGACAGTTTCCTGGATTGCTCATCTGTCCTGTTTAAGTGGTTTCAGATAAAGGATGATGAAGTTTAAATCTCCATACAGAGTGCATCATGAACAGCAGTCTGGCTGCAGATGTGTCAGGTCTGTTGGCATGCATTTGCCAGGGTCTGCTCAACACGAGGCAGACCAGGAGGAGAGGGCAGAAGTCCTTGGCACAGAGCTCACACCATCTGTGGGTGTTTTGGGTTGGAGTGGTTTTGTGGCTTGGAAAGGCAACCCGTAGCGAGCGCCAGGACGACCAGAGTATAGGCCATAAAGGCATGTGATATCTGAACTTATTCTTGCAAGTGGGTTTAATGCAAAACACATGAATGGCTGAATTGCATGTTTTTGCCTGGTCAATTCACCTGCTTCTGATATCTCTCAGGGGGTTTCCATCCTCCTCAGAAAAGTGCGCTTGAACAATTGGTATGTTAATAATGCCAAACGCATAATATGAGGGGGAAATGTGGTGTTCCCATCCCAGTTCCTCAGTTTCCAATATCATACATCAGCTCTCTGCCATTACTTATACTTATCCAATACCAACGCCCTCATGGTGGCTGAGCCAACTTATGTTTTCAGGCAGGATTGTGCCAGAATCTTAGGAAAGGAAATGTTGTGGTTGGGTGCTTTAAGATTCAGTTTTCAATTCTCATGGAGTTGAGTGGTGTTGTGTTCAGTATTGAAGATGGCTCATGTGTGGCGATATGTGAATAATGAACAGGTCTTCTACAAGCACCTGTAGAGATTAGATGACCGTCCCTTTTTGTTCTACCCATCTGCTGGAAGAAAGATCAGGGCGTGTGTACCATCCGGTACATATAATGTAACATATGATTTATACTGTTTCATAAGGTTCACTGGTGAGTCAGTGGTTTAGCTACCAGGGCTATTTATTTGAAAGTTGAGAATGCAAGGCCTTAGCTCTCAGATGCTCACCTCACTTTTTGGTAAAATCTTTGCCAAGTGAGTCAATGTAAATTACGTCAACACTTAGGATTTGCCACTCATGTGTAGACAATGCTGACTGTGACACTTTTATTGTGCAAACTGCAAAAACAGATGCTTTTTTGGTGGAAGTACTTTCATCCCGCAAAGACGTACCCCAAATCCAGTGTTTTAGTCATTGCTCTGAACCAGTCTGTGGAATAGGATTGTTACTGTGTTCGAAAAAATGCCAGTTCAAGCGATATCTGAGCCTTTGGCTTCACTGTTTCACTAGGGATACTGGCCGACGGCATTGATTCTGAGGAATGCTACCTAGCTAGTTAGCGATCAGTACTCAGAATGCTGTTCGGTTATACAAATTCAGGTAGCGAATTAAATGTACTAATAGTGTTCACCACGAGGAGCACTACAAACCACTTCATATCTTTATATGCAGTGGTCTGTAGTGCTCCTAGTGGTGAACACTATTATTTTATTTAATTCGCTGCCTGAATTTGTTACAGCTGTTGTTTCTTTTGTTGGTATGTCAGGTTATGAGAAATTCATGCCGTATGGGAAATTGAAACTTGGCACTAGTGGTGGCTCAATCATAGTACAGTTGTTAATTCGTTCCGGAAAGCTTGTTGAGTACTGAGCAGATTTTTCCATAAGGAATAATAACAAATTGAATTAATCTGTTCCAGACCCCCACAAAATCCACACTGTATAAAGCTTTATTTGTAATAATGGAGTTGTATTGTACAGGTGCACCCTGATTTACGAAGGGGATACATTCCGACAAATCCACCATAAGGTAAATGTATTATGGACTGAGGAGTTTAATATAGTCTGTACTGTGCTGTAGCGGAACCTATTACACGTTAACACTTACATTAACCTACAGCTAGGCAAAATCATCACCAGCTGGCCAAAATCAGTACATAAAACACTTACTGTACTGATGAACTCGGGGGTGCTAGCGCAGCTACAAAGCTAACTGCAGACTGGAGAATTCAGTTCCTTTTGTCCTTTAGTGAGTTCCGAGGTGGTTGAGAACCGAGGTATCATTATGTCCACCATTATGTTATCACAGCTCCTAGATTCCTAGTTTGCTCTCGACCTCAGAGTCCCATCTGTGTGGAGTTTGCACATCCTCCCTGTGTCTGCGTGGGTTTACTCTGGGTACTCTGTGGTTTACTCCGGGTGCTTTTACTTTCCAAAGACATACATTAGGTTACTCTAAATTGGCCCTATGACTAGTGTGTTGAAATAAGCTTGTGTCTGTCGTGAACATAGCCATTGATGCTGATGCGACGTTATATAAAACTAACAAACCTAAACAAGCTCTGCCTTTACATTATCGATTGGCTTATACATTATTCACTCACCGATCACTTTGTTAGGTACACCTCCTTATTTATATACTCATTGTCTATTTGATCAGTTCCATTTACCATATAGAAGCACCTTGTAGTTCTACAATTATGGAATGTATTTCATCTGTTTTCCTACATACTTTTAGTCCCTTTACTTTGTGGGCTTTGTGAAGCCTTTTTCTGACTGGATCTGGGATAGGAAGCAAGGCTTAAAGTAGACACACATGGTAACTTGGGAGTAGTAACAAGGTATTTATTTTTGGCCTCCCCTTTATTTTTGCACATTTGATACATTCCTTGACAATGCTTGCTGTTCTGGGTTATTTCTAGGTCTTGTGTGTTATTCGGGTGATCACCAAGTCTACTCATGGCTGCAATATGAAAGAAATGGGAAAAAAACTTGACTTACAAGTCATTATATATCCTTAAGACCCAACCTGAAGACTGAATATTCTGTTGGAAAAACTTCCATATAGTCATCAGTAGCTGCAATTGACTTGACTGCACTTAATGCTATTAATAAAATTTGACTCGGTGTAGAAATAATAAACAAAGCAATAATGTGTCTTAACATTGTCATCCACACTGAATTATTATCAGTTAGAACAATGATTTAAGCCCTATACGCTCAGCCATTCTCATTATCTCTGTACCATCTGTGAGGTCTTTGCTTATTTTCTTGGCATTTACTGCCTGAATGACTACATTAGGGCTGCAACGACGAATCAATAAAATTGCTAATAATCGATTATTAAAAGCGTTGACAACGAATTTCATTATCGATTCGTTGTCGCATGATTTGTGTCCCCCGCCTTATCATATCCGCTTACGTTACTTGCGGCACTTTGTCAGCGCTGGGAAAAAACGCGAGCGATTGAACGGAGCGAGGCGGAGCCGGCGCGGACGCGAAATCTTCAAAATAAGTTAGCGTTAAGGCTATGTCCACACGTACACGGGTATTTTCTAAAACGAGGGTTTAAATTCCTTTATAAAAAACATCCCGTCCCGTCGTTTAAAAATCCCCGTGTTCGTGTGGACAGGGCCGTAGTCTTTAAAAAAGAGAGCCAGCTTTAGCCTGGAGCATGTTGACATGATAACATTTTTGGATTGCAATGCAAAGTTCCTAAAGAAAGGGAGTGAAGGAGTTTGTATGTAGTGTTTGCATCAGAGATGCACTTATTTTTCTTTATTATTTAATTTATTTTAATTTATTAATAAATTTGATTTATTATTATTCATTTATTGTAAGCACTTATTTGCTCTGTTATTTAATTTTATATTTCTGAATAAAGACATTTTTAAACCCGATTCATCGAAAAAAATTAAATCGGAACCGATTAATCGATTATTAAAATAATCGTTAGTTGCAGCCCTAGACTACATCTGTATCTTTGAACTCCAGCCCAGTCAGGTGGCACCTCAGTGTTGATTGCTGTTGAGGAACGTCCAGAGTTAAAAGACGGATTTTTGTTTTCTTTTGTTATAATTTTCAGTACTCAGTCGTTCAAGTGAACGATCATTGATCGGGTTTTCGTTATACGGTGCATGCTTGTATTGTTAAGTAAGTAGTATGTGGAATTTATTTATACAGCATTTTTCACAGATCTAAGTCAAAAAGTGCTTTACAGGAACAATACACAACATTAAACAAGCACTAATACACATACAAACCTAGTATGAACCGGTTACCCAAACGCCTGTTTAAAAAGACATGTCTTTAGCTGCTTTTAAAAACAATCAACAGAGTCAGCAGACCTTAAGAGTGGGCAGAGCATTCCATAGTTTAGGTGCTACGACTTCAAATGCTTGATCACCTCGAGTCTTTAAGCGAGTACATGGCACCGGCAATAATCTTAGATTATTAGACCTAACAGAGCGAGCTGATGAATGTGGGTGAAGTAGATTAGTCACATACGCAGGAGCTTGACCATGCAGTGCTCTGTAAGTAAGAGTACGAATTTTAAACTGAATCCTATATGCAACCATGATGAGATATTAGCAAGGGACCTTCTATTTGCTCTAGTAAGTAGTCTTGCAGCAGCGTTCTGAATAGCCTGCAATTGACCGATACCAGACAAACGAGGAGAAAAGAGCATTACAGTAGTCTGTGAGATGAAATAATTACATGTACAGTGGTACCTTGGTTCCCGTTGCTAATTCATTCCAGAAGGAACTGAAAATGATGAGTACCTAGCAGTTTTTTTTTCCCCATAAGGAATAATGTAAAGTGAATTCATCCATTCCAGACCCCCAGAAAATCCATGCCATATAAGGCATTATATGCATTAATGGAGCTGTATTGTACAGGTGCTCCCTGATTTACGATGGGGATATGTTCCGACAAATCCATCATAAGTTATATGCATCACGAACTGATGAGTTTAATATCTATTCTGTAGCACAACGGAGCCTATCACATATTACCACTATCATGAACCTACAGTTGGCCAAAATCATTAACACAAAGCTTATTTTATAATGAAGTGTTGAAAAATCTCATGTAATTTAGTGAGTAATGGATTGAAAGTGAAAAGTAAAAGCACAGTTACTGTATTGGTGAAGAAATGCTAGCATAGCTGCTAATGCTAACTTCTCAGCCTGTGTTCTGGAGCATTCAGTTCCTGTTTCCCTTTCGGTTGGCAGTCAACACAACCCTTTTTAGGACCCATGGAGACTTATTTGCACTGAGAATACAGTACTAAATAAAGAAAAACACAATGAAAATAGCGGAGAGCTTCTCAGAGCAACTGAATCGTGTACTGAATTGTGAATCATGAAATTAATTTTGGCTGAAACGAGCCGCACAGCTCGAATCATACAAGTGTGCAAAGTACCAAGCAAACAGCGAGAACCCAGACAAAGTTTCCTGGTCAAAATGCTTTGAGAACTGAATTCGTCGAGGTCCGAGGTGGTGGAGAACTGAGGTACCACTATATAAGCATTTCTAGCTTTGCTTTTGAAATGACGATTTCTGATATTTCTTAAGCGGAAAAAGCAAGGTCTGGTTGAATCTTCAGTGCTTGGTGCACACTAGTGGGATGGGACTATTTGCTATTGAGGTAACATTCTTGATTGGCCCCCACTGACACCTTTTTGTTTAATCTTTTTGCTGTTACTCCTTTAAAATCCAGTTTCATGCCAGGTTCTGCGAAGGCTGAAGCCAACATGGTGATATTTAAACCATGGTTACGTTGCACGACATACCACAACTGTAGTGGCAAACGTTATCCATCTCTTTCGTGGCAGAGTCTTGGATCAGATGTGTTGGGAGCCCTGGGGCTTCGGCTACATATGGAAAAGGGAAGGTAATAAAACACCCGGCCTCAACCGTTGTCGTTGTTACCCGGGCCCCCTTCACATGTGGAAACCATTATATCCTGTCTGCTGGACTGAAAGAAAACAGGACGGCCATGAGCTGCAGATCTGCTCCAGATTCCGCTGCATGACCCAGTCTCTCAGCGGGGCCCACACTGTTGTTACAAAGAGGTTTTGTTATTGCAGGACGCTGGGCTCTGTTGGCTCTCCATGCACACTCATGCTGTCCTGAACCCGGGTTTGGCACAGCGCAGACGAAGGACACACATGCGCACACACTCGACAAACCTAATGCCATTCGTTCCGTCTGGTTAGTGGACTGGATATCTGTTGTGCCTTTTTTGTTTAGTGAAATCATTGACACATGTTTCTTCATTGCCTTTTTAATGTTGTAAAATACTGTCTCCAGTCAGGAGTAAAGAGCCTTGACCAGGGTTTCTGTCCTGAATGGTTCGTTCCAAGGAAATAACACTTCTACAAGGAAACTGCAAGGCTTGCCATGAGGTTTTTTTATTTTTTTTAACCTTTATGTTAGAATTTTTCCCCCCAATGTCTTACGCTCCATTAAGATTATAGCAGAGTACATTTTATCCAAGTTAAATGTCCTCATTGCGTGTGGAATGATTCCCAGTGTTGTTTTTACGCTCCTTCTCTCTCTCTCTCTCTCTCTCTCTCACTCTCTCACACACACACACACACACACACACACACACACACACACACACACACACACACACACACAATGCTGATGTGCACAGCTCTACTGATTACATGTAATAAGTAGGAATCAGTGGTTTTTCAAATATCCCAATGCATTTTGGCAGCTATTTTACTTCAAGCGATATTGAGAGAAGACTCGTGATTTGGAATCGTGTTGTATCTTGGAAGGTTTTAATTAATGTCATCCAATGTAGCCATTGTGCACTTACTTTGGATATACCTTATTGGCAGTGTTTCTGTCAACATTGCTAAAAGAATGACTTCAATAATTTAATTTATTTAAGAGATTGCATTTAGCAGTCTGAACAAGAGGTGAGCGATATGTCAAGTCAGATTTATTTCTGTAGTGCCTTTTACAATGGAGCATTGTCTCAAAGCGGCTTCACAATTTTAAATCATCTTCTAATGTCTAGGGCCAATCCCAATTTGGGTAAGCCTAGGGTGACATTGCAAGGAAAAACTGTGAACATTATAAGGAGGAAACCTTTGGAGGACCAAGACTCGAAGGCCCATCTTCCTTGAGTGCATATATGTATTGTCTACGATAATTTAACATTTTAATTGTTGTTTTAACGATGTGTGAGCCGACTGACTTCGTGAGTTGGCTGTCCATGACAGGCTTAAACCAAGTCAAGTCAAGTCAGATCTATTTATATAGCGCTTTCCACAATGAAGTATTGTCTCAAAGCAACTTTACAAGTTTAGATTATCTCCTAATATCTACACCCAATCCCAAATTGAGCAAGCCTAGGGTGACAGTGGCAAGGAAAAACTTATGAGGAAGAAACCTTGGGAGGACCAAGACTGAAAAAGGGACCCAACCTCCTTGGGCGGAGTAGATGATAAATCTAAGAATGAAACTAAAGTCATGGAGTCATAGTTCAAATAAAATGTGAAATATGCACATCGGCATTAAGTAGTCCGATACGCAGAGTCACTCTAGGATCCTGAGTCTAAGCAGGAAAGTTGTTGGCGGCACTTCGACCCCAGCCAACCGGAGGAGGGTGAGGGTTACTGTCCTCTGGTGTGGTTTGGGTATGATGGGGTTGGAGCTGATGATGGAACCAGCCAAGGTAAGAGCCCAAAAACACACTCAGCAAACCTTAGGGGGGTCAGTCTGGAAAAATATGGCTTACAACAAGGAAAGCAACACGTTTCAAGACATAAATGCTGTCACCATTGACGTGTCATTGAAAGACACTGTGCCAATTTAGTAGGGCTGAACCAAGAAATGGATGCAGTAATATATTGCGATATTTATTTTTCATGAAATACTACCGATATACTAACGATTTTCAGCTCAAAGTATTGAATGGGGTGTAAATTACAATATTTGCTCCTTTAGATGTGGTATGATGTATTAAGACGACCAAGATTGTACACCGTAACTTGTATTTGTTTTCATATTTTCAATGAACTATGTGGAATATCTCAATGTATCACAGTACACATCGTATCGCAATGTATCGTGGTATAATCGTATCGTGACCCATTTAATCGTATTGTGAAGTCCTTTCCAATACCAACCCCTGCAATTCAGGTAGTTGAGAGAGATTGGTACAAACAACTTGAAGGACCAGGTTCAGATGAGGAACCAATTCTCCTCTGGATTGAGACTGAACAACTTTTATATTCTTAGCTGATTTAATTTCTAAGTTTTGCCACTTATTTATGAAAGTGCGGTGTTTCCGCAACATGTAGGGCCCTGCCACCGGTGCTGGAAAAAAAAATCGTAAATGAAACATTGCAGTACAACTATTCTCACTTGAATTTTCACCTACTATTAGTTGAATAAAAAAAGAAACGCAAAAATAATAAAAGGATTTGTAATTTGGCCTGAGGCTGCAGGATTAACGAACCAAGTTTATGCTTTCTGCTTTCAGATTTCTGACAAACACTGTCAGCTTTTAACGACATCCTTCAGGAACTTAAGTCTGCTGAAAGCTTAGCTAACAACAAATCAAAGATGTGTCATTTGGGATTAAGCTGTATGTATATCAAAGACTGGTTTGACGAAAATGTTGCAGTTGATCAGATAAGACATGTTTGGTGTCTAGAATTTAGCTTTGGGGGTGTTGGAGCAGAAGATCGTGGGAGTTTGTGTCGGTTGTATTTGTATAGTGCTATATGTTGTATAGACATTTTCACAATGCAGCTTTAGAGAGACCCAAAAGAGAGGAAAAACTCAATGAGTGAATCAATTAGAAGAATTAAACAAACACTGGAGTCCATCTTCCTCTCAGCAATGGCAGACAGTAAGATTAAGTTCTTTGCAAGTTCCTTTAGAACTCTTGCAATGAAAGGCAAAGTTGTACAGCGGTGAGAATATAAAAGGCTTTATAAAAGGTTCCACTGGGTTTAGTTAAACTACAACACTTTATAGTAACAGTAGCAGCTGTTGGAGGTCTCTCACCCCAATTATTTTCGGTGAAATGTACATTTTTGTAAATAAAAAACTTGTAAAACTGACCTTCCAAACCTGTCGTGTTACGAGAAATGATACCAAACGTCCACGAGGCAAAAGTGAGTCCAGATGTCTGTGATGGTTGCCCCTAAACATTACAGCCTTCAGATGTGCGATTAAATTTTGTTCTAGAGATTACAGTCAGTCATACTGTGTTCAAAACCACATTAGTAATCTTGCTTGGCATTGCCTAGATTGAAACAGTCATGCTTGGTCTTTAATAGCTGTACTGCTTACTTTTACCAGTATTTCAGAAGAAATGAAGTGAGAACTCAAGTCTCAGGAATGAGTGTAGCAACATGAGCTACTACATACGCATGCATATCCAGGAAGGCTTGGCCAACCTTTCGTTTAGATCAGTCTCATGTGTCCAAACTGCTACATTTGATTAGTGGAATAACAGTTAATGACTATATTTCCACTTATCTACACATTACTATGCAAAAGTCTTAGACCACCATTAGATTAGATATACCATTGTTTTAGCAATGGTGTAATGACCATAAAAGATAAGGGGGAAAAAAACAGCTTTTGTAGGCAACAGTGGCAAGTATTCAGTGTGAGCTCCCCTTACACCTGAGCAGTAGCAGCATCAGGCAGCTTCATTGGCATGCCAAATTGACCCCTGATGAGGAGTGGCCTTTTTGGAAGAGTAGCAGCCAAGAAACCACTTTCCCAGAAGAGGAACAGGGTGCAAATACTAAGATATGCTGAAGCTCACAAAGATTGGAATGAAGATTATGGAAAGAGTATTATGGAGTGACAAATCCACGTTTTAAATTTTTGGGTCCCGTCATCAACAATGTCATTTGGTAAAACAACAAATCTAATGGTGGCCTAAGACTTTTGCACAGTACTGTACAATGTGTCATTTGGAAGACACTTTTATTCAGAATGGCTTATAACTGATATCGTCTTAGGAGGTGCAGTTCAAACAGTCAAACATTACCAGCCTTGCTCAAGGGCCCAACTGCAGCAGCTTGGCAGTGCTGGAACAAGTGCTTCTGGTTAGTAGTCACTGTGGCGTTGCAGCTGGGTTTTTCTTGGAAGAAAATGCGTTTTGTTAATATGCAGCTTGAACATGGAATAATCTGCAGAAAAATCTAAAAACAGATACACTGATATCCAGTGAAAAATGTAAGGGCATCACAAAGAATGTGGAGAATGAGACATTTTATGAGAGGCCTTTGAGTTTAATTAGCTGTTTGTATATCATATTGTGTGTGCTGTATTTGATGTTACTGCTGTCTTATCTTGTATAAGGGACTGTTTGATCTCAATGGGATTTTCTGGTACAATACATGAAGTAATGATAAAAAAAAAACCAGTCCCCGATACCTTAACCACGACACCGCAGTTAAGAAGTGGATGTGTTTTAAGAGAACTGGTACAAAAAAGCGTAAATCTGTGGAGATCGTACAGGTTTCCCTGGCTAATTTGTGATGGATAAGACATTTGTCTAAATTCAGTTAATTTTATTTATTTATTTTTAATAATTTGTTTCTCATGATATATTTGGGTGGCACAGTGGGCAGCACTGTAGCCTCACAGCAAGAAGGTCCTGGGTTCGATCAGATGTAGGCCTGGGTCTTGTCTGTGTGGAGTTTGTATGTCCTCTCCATGTCTGCGTGGGTTATTCCGGGTACTGCAGTTTCCTCCGAGTCCAAAGTCGTGCATTAGGTTAATTTATTGCGCCAAATTGGCCGCCTCTGTCTCGCTCGCGCACTCTCTCTCTCTCTCTCTCTCTCTCTCTCTCTCTCTCTCTCTCTCTCTCTGTCCCCCTCTCTCTCTCTCTTTCTCTATCTATTTATAATTTTCAGTGTAACCTTATGTCTGCCATTGAAATGGCCATTGATGCTGATAGCGACATTAAATGAAACCACGTAAACAACTCATGATACATTTCTTCTTTACTGTGTTCTGAAAATAGTCCACTGATTTAGGTCAGCAACTGAGAAAAGAGCTCTGGAATTATTTTCTACTCAAATAAGTTAAATAATTAAAGCATATACCGTATTTTCCGGACCATAAAGCGCACCGGGTTATAAGGCGCGATATCGATGATCGACTGCTAACGGATCTATTTCCACACCGGGTTATAAGACGCATTAAATGAAACAAAACTCTTAAGTTCCGTCGGAAGCTCAGTTTGGTCTTTACCTGGCGCAGGGCGTCTTCTTGCTTCCTCCACTTCCGTACCATTGATTCGTTCATGTTGAATTCTCTCGCAGCTGCTCTATGTCCATGTTGTACTGCGTGACTGATAGCGTTGAGTTTGAAATCCGCTTCGAAAATGAATGAATGAATGAATGCACGTACCCTAATGCTGAAGCACATACCGTATTACTAAGCTATGCTGCGCACTACGGTGGCCGTAAGCTTCGTAACCTACCAAGGCCGTGCTAAAACATTTTGACAGATTTATGAGCGCCGTGTACCATCTACAATCGATTCTAGGTCAGAAAGCACAACCAGAATTAATTCATACATTAGGCGCACCGCATTTAAAGGTGCACTGTCGATTTTTGAGAACATTAAAGGATTTTAAGTGCGCCTTATGGTCCGAAAAATACGGTAAGTTTATGAGAATTGTGTTTTCAATTCCCCCCCAAAACAACACCTGTGTAGCTACATATTCAGATGTAGGTGCTGAATTCTGATTTATCCTGCTGTGTTTTTAGAAAGGGGCAGAGAGCTGTGTGTGTGTGTGTGTGTGTGTGTGTGTGTTGGCAAAACAAACAGAAAGCTCACATCAGAGGGATGGCACGGGTGCCTCATTATAGGCCAGTGGTCTTTGTAGTGCAATGAGCCCGTGGGTGCTGTGAGTGGGAGCTGCTGAAGAGCTGCAGCAGGGGACTGAAGGTAGCTGCAAAAGAAAAGCTGCACATCAGCACACACTCATGCCTTCTGTTCTCCGAGCTTTCATCTTATCCGCCTGGATCCAGTTTCTCCGGTCAATGGCACAGCAGAACGACAAAGTCAGCTCTGTCACTGGAAGTGAAGATGTTGAATATGCTCACAATATTGTTGAATGCGGAAGAGATCCGTCATGACTCCAGGAAGCTGAGCCCTTCAGATCCGTAATACTTTACGTATATTACAAATTAGTCTTAGCTTTTAATAGGTGTTTATTTGTAGCCGTTAGCCTGGTTTCCTCACACCTCCAGTGCCCCTGGTTCGACCTCGGATTCCATCTGTGTGGAGTTTGCATGGGTTTACTCGGAGTGCTCCACTTTCCTCCCATGGTCCAAAGGCATGCATTAGGTTAACTGATAATGCTGAATTGGCCCAGTATGAGTAGGTTTGATTATTTTAGGAAACTGTCGATGTATGCTTGTGCCTGTCGTAAATAGCCATTGATGCTGAAAGCAATGTTAAGTAAACCTAACAAACAAATAACTGTTTTTTTTTTTGTATTTCATTTGTCACGTTCACACACTTTCATGTTATTTTCACATGCAGGACATATGACATGACGCACATGTCTTTTTGATGGGACCTTTATCAGACATTTGTCTGATGTGCATGGGCAAAAGACTGCTTGTCTAGAGATAAACAATCAAAATGGAGGTAAAAGTAACAGTCACTTCTTTAATGGTCATGTTAAAAACGGCACGTTATTCGGCCACGCCCACTTGTTTGGGGACTGGGGGACTGTGGTAGCCTAGCAGTTAAGGTGCTGGACTCTGGACCAGAACGACCAGGGTTCAAATCCCACCTCTGCCAAGCTGCCACTAATGGGTCCTTGAGCAAGGCCCTTAACCCACAATTGCTTAGATTGTAAGACTGTATCAGTTGTAAGTCGCTCTGGATAAGGGCGTCTGCTAAATGCTGTAAATGTAAATGTTTGGTTTGCGTCCTTACTTTGCTTTAAGCTTTTTATTTTCCTTTGACACTGCAGCCACGTTCTCCTGTGGCCACGTTTGGCCATTTCTTTAGGCAATGACTTTTGTTCAAACACTGAGCAGTTGGGTTATGTGCCTTTAAATCACCACAAATATTTGCTGTCCCGCCATTGAAAACCTTCTGCTGTCATTTTTCCTTCTTCTCAGCGCACATTTATGGCAAATGATGTGTTGGAATGACGGAAAAGTCGCATGAATTGCAGTCTCAGCATTCTCATTCAGGTCGCATGGCCACGTCTTGGATATGTATCCGATCTAGGGCCACATATGAAAGTGGCTTAGGTCAGATTTGAAGAAAAAAAATCAGCTGTGTGAGACTTGTGCAAAAAACATATTTGTTTCACTTCAGGCTAAGACTCCACGGTGGTGACTCATAACTCGGCAATAGGTGTGTGTACAATAACAAGATACTGCCTCCGTATCTAATCTAAGGTTTAATATATAAAAAAAAAAGCATAGCCTACAGTGAAGTATACACTAACCAATGACTTGCCCCTACAGTGTTACTTGTAGATCACCTTAAATACTTTTCCAGTTCTTAAATTACCTAATGTTTTGGATGTTCCTGCAAAACATTGTCATCATTTAATGAAAAATTAGCAAAGGCTACATAGAAACTTAACAAAACAACAATAAAGATTCTCTACAACCAAAAGAACATTTGGTATGGCCATAAGCGTTCCCTGGATGGGATGCCAGTCTGTTGCAGGGTTCACAGGGACTTCAGGTACAGTCAATCGTATCTGCACGTGACACCTGACCTGGTCAGAAGGCACTGTCGTGACTTGAACGTGAGTCACATCAATTAGACTCGCATGTCACCCAAGCTCCACCAAGAAATAAAAAAAAAATCAAAGAATGTGGGAGCGTAGGAGTGGGCTGATATGGGTCAATCCAGTGACCATCACGCAACACTGAGAGGAGGATTAGAGAACCTTTCCAGCTTATTGTACAGCTGGAGTGAATCCTTTCGCTCTGTGGTACAATCGCTCATTAATGAGGATTATTCAGGAACTGCTCTCCCTTTGAAGACGGCCGAGTTGCTAATAGGTTTATCCCTTTTCGTCAGGAGTGTTAGCAATGGGTCATGAATAGTGGGAAGGCTCGTACTTTCACCACATATCTCAGATGATTTGGTTTAATAAAGAGAGGTTGGACTCGTGATGGAATAGACATTGACTGCTTTATGGGAAGGCATTTTAATGAGAACCTGCCCAAAGCTGAGTGTTAAGGATGAATAATGGATGGTAACTGGAAGTGGATGCGGATGGATTTGAGCGTGAAAGATTTCTTTGATTGGATCTTCCTTATTGTTTTTCTCTTGATGGAATTACTGGAGAAAATAAGCCAAGGTCAAGGGCAGAATGAGATCTAGGGCAGTGACTCTCTCCCTTCTCCGGTTGGCTGGAGACAACATGCAGCCAAGGACTTTCCTGCTGAGGACTCAAAGTGACTCTGTGTATCGGACTATATGCATTTTTTTTTTTTTTTTTTTAATTAATCTGTTAATATTGACTTAGGTTCTGTTTTTTAACTATCACTACAAACTTATTTGACTAGATAAATTAGTTTATTTCCTATATATCATCTAAGACACCCAAGGAGGATGGATTCCTTTTTGAGTCTTGGACCTTCCATAGTTTCTTCGTTATGTTTAGGGAGTTTTTCCTTGCCACTGTCGGCCTAGGCTTACTTAATTTGGCACTAAAATTATAAAGCTGCTTTGAATCAATGCTAATTGTAAAAAGCCCTATATAAAAAAAAAATCTGACTTGACCAGCCTTGGGAACAGAGTCGCACTAAACATATCCCTTGACCATTCCTGTCATGAAAACATCCCAGTGCCAAACAGGGTGCTAAAAGCCTAACTAATAAACCAACTGACTAGGGATGCAAGGTTTTGTTTGGGTGGAGAATTGGACCAGAATTGGACAGTCATAAGTGGATACATGATTGAGATTTGTCAAATGCTTTTATATCTGCCATGCAAATATGCAAGTCAGATTCTCTCATGTTTTAGATGTAATGTCACAAGGAGGATACAGAAAGCAGATGCCTCTACAGTTTCTGCATTGGTATTTGGTACATTTGGTATTTCTTAAGTATTTTTGGCTGTTTGTTTGTTTTAAGTATTTTAAGTACCATATTCAAGGACATTCTGCTATTTTAAGTTGATGTTGCCATGCCCACTATTCAAGATTTGCATCAGTCAGTGTAAACCTTTATAGTTGAACTGTAACATTATGTTCTTATCAGGACTCTTATCTGCAGCATGTTGCACTACAAAATCCTGTCTCATATTCAGTTACTCTTAGATTTGCTTTATATTTAGACTAGAGAATAAATTACTTTTATGAATGTAATCTTGGTGTCTCGTGTCACACAGAGGAGAATGGGTTTGATATTTGAACCTGATTCATCTCGCCCCCCTCTGTTTTTTTGTAGGGCCTGGAGTAGGGCTTAGCTAAAAAATCGATACAGCAATATATCACTTTTTTTTTTTGTGATACACTACATTGATTTTCAGATCAAAATATCGATTTTATTGAAGGAAGTAAAGACATTTTAAATGGGGTATAAACTACACTCTCAGCTCCTGTAGATGTCACAGTACAGTCTATACACTTAACTTGTATTTCAGCTGTTATGTTTTCGGTGAACTATGTGGAATATCAATGTATTGTACTATAATCGTATCATGACCCATGCATAGTCATGCATATCGTATCGTATCGTATCGAGACGTCCTTTCCAATACCCACCCCTACTCTGGAGAGTCTTTTGCACAATAGCAGTTGGAAATGTAATGCATATTTATTTGTACCTGTAGATGATCAGTAGTTCCAGTTACTTCCGGAAATGATCTGTTGTTTAAACAGCAGTGGATCAAACACTTGGCGCTTTCTTGTTTACACTCTGTCAGAAATTTAAATTCTTCACTTATTAATCAAGTTGTTATAGTCATGTTCATATCTTGGTAGTAGTTTGTGTGTGTGTGGTATTGATAAAAACATGATTATGTCAATATTTTCTAGGATTTTGTCACTGATCATACTTTGGCAGTGTTTATCTTGGTGTGTGTATCTTACGAACATCTCTCTCTCTCTCTCTCTCTCTCTCTCTCAAGTGGCTCCATGACATAATGTAATTAGCGACATCTGTTGCGTTTCTTGTTGTAAGGCACTTTTTTCAGAATCATTCCACTAAGGTTTGCTGAGTGTGTTTTTGTGCTGGTACCTTGGCTGGTTTTAGGATTTCATGCAAAGCAGACTCTTGAAGTTTATCATAATCTTCATATTCTGCGTGGTGGTTAGTTTGCAGATAGTGATATAAGTTAGTTATGGAGGTATCTTAAAAGGAAACTGATTTACATTTACAGCATTTAGCAGACGCCCTTATCCAGAGTGACTTACAATTGGTAAAATCTTACAGTCCAAGCAATTGTAGATTAAGGGTCTTGCTCAAGGACCCAACAGTGGCAGCTTGGCAGAGGTGGGATTTGAACCCTGGACCTTTTAGTCCATAGTCCAGTACCTTAACCGCTAGGCTACCACAGTCCGTTTTCTGCTTTCAGTTTTTTTTTTTTTTTAATATATATATATAAAAGTGAGTGAGTGACGGGCTCTGACGTCAGCTCGTATTGTTAAAACAACAATTAAGATATTCCACACCCCTACTTTGCACTATTGCTGGTTATGCTGTTGGTGTCCAGAACATTATCCTCGCTACGACAATAGCACTTGTGCAGCACATTGTCTTAGGCTTGCATAAGAACGTGATGTTTATAAAAATAAAAATAATAACAATAAAATGTACTTTTATGGTGGCTGGGTGTGTGTTCAAAATTTCGATTTGGGCCAGAAATTATTGTAGTGCATCAGTAGTATTTCCAACGAACATTGAGGCATTTATTGAAGATATTTGTAATGGAAAGGCTTTACACTTGTGTTAACATTTTCTGTTAGTCTGTGGAATGGCTACTCTTCTGGACAGGTTGTGCCGAATCGGTTCAGGTTCATGTTTTGTTAATGTACTGCAGTCATTCGCAACAGCCAGCTCATATTACAATAACATTTCACATGTGATTTACTGTGCAGGTTCCATATGTTTGTGACACTGTCTAACTCGGAGTGTAACCTCAGTATGAAGTGCCTTTCTGGAGGGTCATGGGCCTTCCTCACAGCAGTTCCCTCTTTGGTTAGGGTTCTCAGGTTTCAAGCTGTGAAATTCCTCTCCAGCGAAGCCATAGCTGTGAAAGCCATCAGAGGGACTTGAGAAAACAAACCCTACAGAGTGGGAGCTGAGTGGTGCCGGTGCCCACGCCACAACTGGCGCTCCTGCTCGTTTTGTGTAAACACTGAATCGATGCTAGAGTCTTGTGCAGTGCAGTGTAATGAGTAAGATCTCACGTCAAACCTTCAGTCACCCAAACTGTTTGAAAGTCTCCGTCTTTGAGTAGGCTCACTAATGTATTCCCAGTAGCGGGTTCGAGCCTAATCTCGATGTTGACAGATTTGCGCTTGTTTCTTGCCAGTGCTGCAGATCTGTCACATGCTGTTATGACACTGCACAATGTTTTGTGTAGTGACTGCCATGGTAATAGCAGAATGAATGCGCTTGTTTGGATGCAGCTGCCGAGCATGTTGCCAGTGTTTAACCATCTTTAATAAGTGTGGAACCAGAGCGAAAGTACATAGCCGTGTCTGTGCTTAGCCAGAGGCTGACGGCACTCAGAGTAAAGCACCTGCTGCCTGCGTTAAGTAAATGTTTACTCATTTAAACCCACCATGTAATTCTAACTGGCGCTGAAGGCTCCGGTTTATGGGTTATGCTTGTACCCATGAGATCTGCTCTATATTTCTTCAAGAATTGTTCAGGCAGGGAAGTAAACAGACACGTTTCCAGTGATGACCTGCAACTTTTCTAGTAACTAAAGAATTCCTGGACATCTTGTGGTTGCTGGTGTCTTCAAGAAGATCTGTACAATTGTTGTATGATTTCAGTTTGCTTCATATTTTCCTTGCAGTTGCATTGAGCTGCACGGCAAGAAAAGTGTCCTAAACGCACTAGTGCAACATTTCTGACTCTTGCCTCAGAAGGATATGGAAACTTTGCTGTTTGCCAGTCATTCGGCTCCGCCCCTGACATAGAGCAGTGATTTAGAATGTGCTTGTCTGGGTTTTTAGGAACGTGGCTTGGAGAGTTTCTATTCTGTGAAGCTTGAATTGACCAATCTGATGTTCACTATAACATCAATCCACCCAGAGTTTTCAAGAACTATGATCTTGGAAATGTCTATACACAGAATCTAAATGCAGAACTTGCTTTTTACACCACCAGTCAAAACTTTCCCATCAATACAACATCAGCAACTGTAAATGCACAACGCTGTGCAGTAGACATTTGGAAACAAAGGAGTCCATGATGTCTAAAGCGGAACGATTTGCTCTGTTCCAACACAAATCCAATCTGCAATCCAGAGACGTTCAGTTGAAAAGGTTTATGGAGAGAGACGTGTTCAAACCCCCTCATGAAAATCTTGCACAAACACTGACTCTATAAGGAATGTGCGTCAATGGTTACAACTGCTATAGTGGATCATTTTCTGATTAACGTTATGATGTAGTCTTTGTCAGGGCTGGCAGTATGATGGTATGTAATAATGGTATTTACAGAATATGTAGATCAGCAGTTTAGTACAAAATATACAAGTCAAGTCAGATCTATTTATATAGCGCTTTTTACAACGGAGCATTGTCTCAAAGCAACTTTACAAGTTTAGATTATCTCCTAATAACTACGTCCAATCCCAAATTGAGCAAGCCTAGGGCGACAGTGGCAAGGAAAAACTCCGAGTTATAGGAAGAAACCTTGGAAGGACCAAGACTCAAAAAGGGACCCAACTTCCTTGGGCGGCGTAGATGATAAATCTAAGAGCGAAACTAAAGTCATGGAGTCAAAGTTCGAATAAAATGTGAAGTATGCACATCGACATTAAGTGGCCCGGGTATGATGGGGCTGGAGCTGATGACGGAAGCAGCTTGAGTGGAGCTGCAGCGGATGAACATCATGTGTGGGGCTGGAACTGGTACCGGAACACAGCTCGGAGAGAAAACAGAAAATGCAATTAGTTATTGATTAAGAGCACATTGTCTATTAAACAATCACTGATGCCAAGTGTAGCATGAGACCCCGGCAAGCATTAGCTATAGCAGCATAGCTAGAAAGAGGAGAACTGGTAGGAAACACAGCCAAGAGGGATCACATGAGACATCGGCAACCCCACGGGAGGCAGAAGACAGCAAACCAACGTCTCTGATCACCATAAGACTCTTTAGCTATGAACCCCCAACTCTGTCCTCATATACCTTATATCTGCCTCAAAATATACGCACAATAATTGTATTTGGAACAAGTTACACAAATATACCAAAACTAAATCCAACATCCATTTAACGCAGGTTGCACATGAGGCCAGTGCATTTTAATGATCAATGTATGAAGAGCAGAAATGTTTTACCTATTAAATGTTTTTTTTAATAGCTGTTGCCCGTGTTGGGGTCAACACACTTTCTTTTATAATATTTTATAATGTATTTTATTTCTCTCAATGTCAGTTTTCAGCCAGTTTTCAGGCTTTGGTTAATTTTTTTATGGGTTTTTTTTTATCCATGGGAACATTTTAACATTTTCCTTAAATCAATCATGATAATGGATTTAATAATTCTGGGGCACAAACAGTACAGGTCTCTATATGACTTGATTAAGGAGGAAAAACAGACAAGTTCTCGGCTGTCTCGTTGCTTTGTGGTTACAGATGGCTGGCTGCTTGCATTATTCTGTACAAAAGAGCCATTTCATGTCATTGTATGCAGAAGAATGACTCTCATAGTCTGGCAGCAGATTTCAGTCTTTCTGTCTTTCTCTCACACCCACAGAAAATTTTCAACTCCTTTGTGTACACGGAGAAGACTTCAAACGGAGAGACGGAGGTGTGCAGCAGGTGAGTAAATTCTCTTTTTACCCCGTGTGTGTGCGCGAGTGCGCGAGTGTGTGTTTAGTCTGCAGGGCCAAAGGATGCCAATTAAAATTCTGCAGGTGGCTGTATGGCTATCTCTTTGAGGGCTTACTTTGTGTTTTCCTTTGCTGATGCTCAATTCAGAGGCTTAAACCTCATAACAAGCCATAGAGGAGGCTAAAGTGCACAAAGTAGTTATAACCTAATTTACATAACCCATTTTAATTTGAAGACATGGGAAGTGCAGCAAGAGCTCTGTTTTGGCTGGGGTTCTTACTGGGAGTCTCCCTTTGTGTAGTAATTTGCCGACTCACATGGTATTTTGATGTCTGAAGAAATAAGGCTCTCTCTATTATGCTGGCTGTGCTGCAAGCTAATTTAGGTTTGGCCCAACTATTACAATTACAACCAGCTTTCATCAGTTATTTGAGCTAAATGGAGCTATTTGTCAAATGAAGACTAGATTTCACTATCCTGTGCTTTAATATTAATATGTAGCTGGTCCTGCACAGTGTGTTTCAGTATGGTAACATTCTGCTTTCAGGGTTTAGAACTATAACAATTATTTTATGAAAAAAAAAAAAAAAGGTCATATTTAGTTAAATTCTAACTTGGACACTTAATCAGAGGTCTAGCTGCATAGATGATAAGGGGCTTTTTCGACAGAATGTAGTTTAGCTCAGTAATCATAAAACTTTCCAGAAGTAAACATGAACTATTAAAATTTGATCACAGCTTGTATCTTGTTGGTTTTTAAGACTACCGTATTTTTCGGACCATAAGGCGCACTTAAAATCCTTTAATTTTCTCAAGAATTGGCAGTGCGCCTTAAAATGCGGTGCGTCTAATGTATGAATTAATTCTGGTTGTGCTTTCTGACCTAGAACCGATTGTAGATGGTACACGGCGCTCATAAATCTGTCAATGTTTTAGCACGGCCTTGGTAAGTTATGAAGCTTACGGCAACCGTAGTGCGCAGCATAGCGGAGTAATACGGTATGTGCTTCAGCATTAGGGTACGTGCATTCATTCATTCATTTTCGAAGCGGATTTGGGTTCAAACTCAACGCTATCAGTCACGCAGTACAACATGGACATAGAGCAGCTGCGAGAGAATTCAACATTAACGAATCAATGGTACGGAAGTGGAGGAAGCAAGAAGACGCCCTGCGCCAGGTAAAGACCAAACTGAGCTTCCGACGGAACTTAAGAGTTTTGTTTCATTTCATGCGCCTTATAACCCGATGCGCTTTATGTATGAAAATAGATCCGTTAGCAGCCGGTCATTGATATCGCGCCTTATAACCGGGCGCTGTATAGCCCGGAAAATACGGTAATTTGCAACTGCGCACAGCAACCTAATTTCTAAAATCTAGCAAAAAAAACGCAGACTGCTTAGTCAAGTGAAACCTGTTGAAACAAACTGCAATAAAGTGCACTTCATCAAAATGTAAACAGTTTTAAAATGGTAATCTAACCACTTGCATCATCAGTGATCACCAAATAAACGAAACACAATGAAAAGAGTTTGTTTATACTTCAGAAAAAAGCCACCTTTCTGTTCTCAAACGGTGGTGCTATAGCAGCGTCACTTTGGGCATATGGATGCCATCGTAACCATTCTGTGAAGAGCTGTATAAAGCAACGCGAGGCGAAGTTAGTGATGCATTCCTGTCTGTGGCGAGATGTTATATCTTTGTTGTGCCATTTCTACACCTTGCAAGAGATCAAAAATCCATTTGCACATCTTCCCATCATGATCAAACAAAGAGGACTGTGGTTAAGAAGATCGTTTGAGAAGACTATGTTAAAATGCATGCGTTCAAAGGCACAAAATCCGGTCTGACTCAGTGACCTCAAGTAGCGTATGGTGGTGCTATGAAGTCCCAAAGCCACACCCATGGCAATGGGTGGATAGCAGTGGTAAAAACAGAATTGTGCACCAAATTTCGGCAGTTTTCACCAATGGGAACAACCTCAAAAATGGCCAAATCTTTGGACAACCAATATTGACTGAAACCTTTACCAAAAGTATTGGTTCCTTGTACCTCAAGTTCTCAGCAATAATACAAATTTTATACATTTACAGCATTTAGCAGACGCCCTTATACAGAGAGACTTACAATTGATATAATCTTACAATCCAAGCAATTGTGGGTTGAGGGTCTTGCTCAAGGACCCAACAGTGGTAGCTTGGCAGAGGTGGGATTTGAACCCTGGACCCTCTGGTCCATAGTCCAGTACCTTAGTGACAACAGCCAACCAAAAGGAAAATGGCAAGAACCACTGCACAGTACGATACTCTCCTGCATATGCAGGGCACATGTGTATGTTCTATAGGCATTTATTCATAATTACAGTATAAATCGAAGTCATGTTACCCGAATACACCTTAAAGATAGTATGAACACTTTTTAGGCAAGGTGAATTATATCCAAGTCATGAACTCGAAACTTATTTGAATCCCTATTTTATTTGCTGAAATATTGGCTTGAACATGATGAATTTTGAGTGTGTTTGTAACAGAACTACCGTAATACCGCTTAAGTATGAGCTCGCGCCATCTAGGTGCTGATAGCTTGACCGTGGTTTCAGGATAACATGCCTACAGATGTCGCTTCAAGTTTTTTCTATTTATAGTCGGGGGGAGATGGTCACCCCACACAGTTTACAAAGAGTCTTGTTTTCCTTGACATCAAATGAGAAAGGTGCAAATAATGTCTATTCTTCTCTTTCTGCCCCTTCTCGGGGTTAGATCGAATGTGTGAGTCTTACAGCATTACTGATTGGATTCCTACCCAACTCGTCCCGCCTTTCCACATATGCTAAAGTTATGATTGGATCTTTTCCCTACCTGCCGCCAAACTAAATCAGATCTGATTGGATGTCGTCTCTGCCAAACATTTGCGTCTCAATTTTATTCGTTGTCAAAATGTCAATTCATTTCGTCCTAGTTTTTGTCGTTTTTCATTCATTTTAGTTTAGTCATAGTCTCGTTTTCGAAAACTATGACACAAATCATTCGCCAACGAAATTAACACTGGTACTATATAACTGGTGTAGATTTTTTTGTGTGTGTTTTACTGTGTTGTCAAATTAATTAATTAAGAAGAACCACCCTTTATGGGCCATTATCGGGTTATTTGTGCATCTGTCAGGGACAGCACGAGCTAGACTAGGGCCGTTTCTCAATTTCGGACTTGCGTACTTCCTAAGAATGGACTAGGAAATTGGAGCTGCGAGTACATTCTCCCGATGAAGGGAGGACGCAGTTTGGTTATTCTACAATTGGAACAGCAGCGTACTTGGCCATGGAGACAAGACGGTTTACTTTTTAGACCTAGATGAAATCCTGAAACATCTTGTATAAAGCCTGTCAGTGGTGGAACAAGTGCTCAGATCTCTTACTTTCCATTGAATAGTTTATTCTACGTGTAACAACGGACCGATCTCATTTAAGCATACAGTATTTTTCGGCCTATAAAGCGCACCGGGTTATAAGGCGCAATATCAACGATCGGCTGCTAACGGATCTATTTTCATACATACAGCGCACCGGGTTATAAGACGCATTAAATGAAACAAAACTCTTAAGTTCCATCGAAACTCAGTTTGGTCTTTACCCGGCGCAGGGCGTCTTGTTGCTTCCTCCACTTCCGTACCATTGATTCGTTAATGTTGAATTCTCTCACAGCTGCTCTATGTCCATGTTGTACTGCGTGACTGATAGCGTTGTGTTTGAAATCCGCTTCGAAAATTAATGAATGAATGCACGTACCCTAATGCTGAAGCACATACCGTATTACTCCGCGATGATGCGCACTACGGTTGCCGTAAGCTTCATAACTTACCAAGACCGTGCTAAAACATTTTGAAAGATTTATGAGTGCCGTGTACCATCTACAATCGGTTCTAGGTCAGAAAGCACAACCAGAATTAATTCATACATTAGACGCACCGCATTTTAAGGCGCACTGTCGATGTTTGAGAAAGTTAAAGGATTTTAAGTGAGCCTTATGGTCCGAAAATTACGGTAAATAAAAACTTTCCCAAACATAAGCAAGCACCAAACAAGTCTGATTTTAGAAGGGAATTTAATTCTGGACTTCAATTTATATCAGACAACTCGTATATAGAATACAGGCTGAACAAATAACACACATAATGCATAATAAAAAACTTTAATAACTTCCTATACATCCAGTAGGAAGTCCTCTCATCCGCCATTACCAAGCCGACAATGCATTATGGGATATTTCGCTGTTCAAGTCCGCACAATTCTGCTCCGATGAATCCTCGGTAATATGGGCGGAGCAAGAACACATCCGGGGATTTGGAGCGTACTTGGTTAGATGCGAACTTAGAAATGGAGACAGTGCTTGGGCTGTGACTGATGGCGTTTCACAAGTACACAAACAGAAAAGTAGGCATATTGAGAGACAGCCTAGCTAACAGTACAGCGCCTCCCTGTTAGAACGTTTTGGGATGCCATGTCAGTGATTTGATCTGATTAACAAAGTGACACCATCTGTGATTTGGTGATATTTGTAGTGGTAGAGGCTCGCTGGTTGAGACCATGGGCCAGTAATCAAAGCGTTGAGTGCAAATGACAGCTCTGCCAAGCTGCAAGCTCTGACTTCAGCTTCTGTACTCCAGTGTAAGTCAGTGTGGGTCATGCTGTCTGCTAAGTGCTGTAAATGTTCTGCAGTGTTCTGGCTGCTTGAGGCTAAACTTTAGAATGATGTTTGTATGTGTTTAAATACGAAACAATCCGAGAGCTATCATAAAGTAATTTGACAGCTCTAGTCGTATACACACTATGCTGTCTAGTCTTGAATCATAACAGTCATAAACATGCAACTTGGCATCTGTATGTACAATCAGTATGAGTATTTGTGCTCGTGTGCGCTCTCCGCAACTCGTGCGGTCAGAAGCCCCAGGGAAAGAATACAGTGTTTTCCACTCGTGTTGCTTTGCCAAGAGAAAGCTGTGTGAGTGAATTATGATTGTGTGATGCTGCAGCTCACCTGCAGCTGTTTACTGTCTGTTAGTCAGAGATTAAGCCCCATGTTGGCAGCACTCAACTTGTGGCACCTCTAGTACTGGAGGTCATTTCTGGCTTCTGTGAGTAGATTCTGATAAGTCTGTTTGCTGAAGCAGTCTAAATCTGGAGGGAAGTAGGATTATTGTCGTTACTGCAAATTTATTAACCAAGCAATAACAAATCTTTTCCGGTACAGGTATGCGCCGTTTAATGACTGCGTTTGCAACGATAAGTAAATATGTCAGAGATGATGCTGAAAACAGAAGTGGAACGCTTCAAAGCCATCTACAAAGCCTCCCTAATGCCATTTCGCATTTTAATTTATGGAGTTCACAATAGTTATAGAACGTACAGGTAGTCCCCGATTTACCGAGGGGATATGTTCTGACAAAAACAGTGTTAATTTTGACAGCAAATTTGATTTAGTTTTAGTCATAATTTAGTCATCTGAATTGTTTTTAGTTTTAGTCTAGTTTGTCGAGTAATATAATAAGATTATAGTCAACTAAAACTACCGTAGATTCAGTTGAACAAAATATGAATTGTTAAGGTTTCAATACGGTAAATGCTGTTTTTTTTAAATATAACTTTCCCTTGAATTATTTAAAATCAAACATCTACATGCATGCATTGATAATAACAGTATACATTAAAGGTGTTATAACTCAAAATCTCGGTGTGGACACTCATGAGATATTGTAGATTAGAATCAAGTTAGCATAAATGATATATTATGGTCTTTATTAAACATCGAAGATCAGATATACAGTGTATCACAAAAGTGAGTACACCCCTCACATTTCTGCAGATATTTAAGTATATCTTTTCATGGGACAACACTGACAAAATGACACTTTGACACAATGAAAAGTAGTCTGTGTGCAGCTTATATAACAGTGTCAATTTATTCTTCCTTCAAAATAACTCAATATACAGCCATTAATGTCTAAACCACCGGCAACAAAAGTGAGTACACCCCTTAGTGAAGTTCCTGAAGTGTCAATATTTTGTGTGGTTTTGTGTTTGGGGTTATTATTGCGAGGGCAATGAACGTGCCTGTAAGAACAAGATACCGGGATAGGGGGGCGTAAGTCTCGCTGCAGGACATGGAGGTTAAAACACACAGGGGGCCTTGCAGGACAGATGAGCACTGCCTCACAGCCCAATGCGCCGCTTACGGCCGTGGGGTTCAACTCGCGACACATGCACCCAGCGAACCACATACCTGGCATGGAGTTTACCAGAGCTTCACAGGTTGCCACTGGAATGCTTTCCCACTCCTCCATGACAACATTACGAAGCAGGTGGATATTCGAGACTTTGCGCTCCTCCACTTTCTGCTTGAAGATGCCCCAAAGATGTTCTATTGGGTTTAGGTCTGAAGACATGCTTGGCCAGTCCATCACCTTTACCCTCAGCATCTTCAATAAAGCAGTGGTTGTCTTAGAGGTGTGTTTGGGGTCATTATCATGCTGGAACTCTGCCCTCCGACCCAGTTTTCGGAGGGAGGGGATCATGCTCTGCTTCAGTATTTCACAGTACATATTGGAGTTCATGTGTCTCTTAATGAAATGTAACTCCCCAACACCTGCTGCACTCATGCAGCCCCAGACCATGGCATTCTCACCACCATGCTTGTCTGTAGGCATGACACACTAAGCTTTGTACTCCTCACCTGATTGCCACCACACATGCTTGAGACCATCTGAACCAAACAAATTAATCTCGGTCTCATCAGAACATAAGACAAGGTTCCAGTAATCCATGTCCTTTGTTGACATGTCTTCAGCAAACTGTTTGCGGGTTTTCTTGTGTACAGACTTCAGAAGAGGCTTCCTTCTGGGGTGACAGCCATGCAGACCAATTTTGATGTAGTGTGCGGCGTATGGTCTGAGCACTGACAGGCTGACCCCCCACCTCTTCAATCTCTGCAGCAATGCTGACAGCACTCCTGCGCCTACCTTTCAAAGACAGCATTTAGATGTGACGCTGAGCACGTGCACTCAGCTTCTTTGGACGACCAACGCGAGGTCTGTTATAAGTGGACCCTGCTCTTTTAAAATGTTGGATGATCTTGGCCACTGTGCTGCAGCTCAGTTTGAGGGTGTTGGCAATCTTTTAGTAGCCTTGGCCATCTTCATGTAGCGCAACAATTCGTTTTTTAAGATCCACAGAGACTTCTTTGCAATGAGGTGCCATGTTTGAACTGTCAGTGACCAGTATGAGAGCTGTACTACAAAATTGAACACACCTGCTCCCTATGCACACCTGAGACCTAGTAACTCTAACGAGTCGTATGACATTTTGGAGGGAAAATGACAAGCAGTGCTCAATTTGGACATTTAGGGTTGTAGTCTCTTAGGGGTGTACTCACTTTTGTTGCCGGTGGTTTAGACATTAATGACTGTATATTGAGTTATTTTGAGAGAAGAATAAATTGACACTGTTATATGAGCTGCACACAGACTACTTTTCATTGTGTCAAAGTGTCATTTTGTCAGTGTTGTCCCATGAAAAGATGTACTTAAATATCTGCAGAAATGTGAGGGGTGTACTCACTTTTGTGATACACTGTATACGCAAGCTCTATATGCATGTATTCATAATTACAGTATAAAACAGTTATGTTTGCCGAATACTCCTTAAAGATGGTATGAACACTTTTTAGACCAAGTAAAATATAGCCATGTTGCGAACTGGAAACCTATTATAATCCCTACTTTGTTCGCTGAAGTATTTGCTTGACCATAATGAACTTGTTTTGAGTTTGCAACGTACTACCGTAATGTTGCTAAAATAGGAGCTCGCGGCATTTAGGTGCTGATAGCTTGACCAGGGTTTCAGGATGACATGCCTGCTGATGTCGTTTCAAGTATGTGTTTTTTAACAGAGATATTCGCCCCACAGAGGTTTACAGAGAGACTTGTTTTCCTTGACATTAAATGAAAAATGTGCCCATATATCAAGACTCCTCTTTCTCTCATGTGTTAACATTGTTGAGTTACCCAAGTCGTCTCGCCTTTCCACCAAACTAAATCAGATCTGATTGGATGTCGTGTCTGCCAAACATTTTTGTCTTGTTTCTATTCATTGACAAAAGTGTCAATTCATTTTGTCTTGGTGTTTGTCGTTTTTCATTCATTTTAATTTCTCGTTTTCGCTACAAAAAAAGGTCGTCAATAATCAAATCCATCGTAAGACGAATTGGTTGTAAATCAAGGAGATTAATATATACTGTATATGTTATAGCACAGCCTATATAAAACATTTAAACATGACTGCTACCATAGCTTTTCCTCACTACATTTCCCAGAGTTCATCCACTCCAGCCACATGACTTGCTATGTCACGCCCTGTCCACTTCCTCAGGCTAGTGGGGATGAGTACTGCATGTGTTATGTATCACTTCCACTGGAAAATTGGACATTTCATCCTTTAGAGTACGGTTTCTGCTGAATGTGTGTTTATATTTATTAATGGATTCTTATCATAAAGTCGAGATATTGGAAGTTGGGCCATCGTAAAATTTTGATAAGGTTAAGGTACTGGACTCGTGACCAGAAGGTCCAGGGTTCAAATCCCACCTCTGCCAAGCTGCCAGTGTTGGGTCCTTGTGCAAGACCCTTAACCCACAATTGCTTGGATTGTAAGAGTGTACCAACTGTAAGTCGCTCTGGATAAGGGCGTCTGCTAAATGCTGTAAATGTAAATGTAAATGTAAATGTACTGTGACGACCCTCTCTAGCGGAAAGCCAAAACAGTTGTGTGGTATGATGGACCTGATGCTTTGCTAGACAATCTTACGGACAATATGGAAGATCAGCCAGATGAAACAAATACTCTGAGTGAATGTGAACCAGTTTATATAGTTATAGGTTAGAGAGAGTACTAACAAAGGAGTACTACTTGCAATAGTTCAGGCGCATACACTTACAAACACCATTTATAACACATCAGCTGAGTTAGAACAGGCAAAAGGTGCCTCTTTCGTAGTTGCAGCGTGATTGGCCGTTGAGGCAGCCACATTAATTGGCTGTTTACAGTTGCAACGTCTGGGGCTAAAAGAGATTTTTAGTTCTTGTTATAATTTATTAGCATTTTTAAGACCTCAGTTGTTGAAGTGAAAGGACGTTGGTCGGATGGTTGTTAAAATGTGCATACTTGCATTGAAAACATTGAAATATTAATTTAAAGTTGTATGAAATATTAATATTTTAAAAGTAGATTTTGATTGTGGCCCACTGTGATGTTGACAGTTTATGATCATAATTCTAATGCTAGTGTAATGTATAAATAAATCTTTTTAACCACTTGGAGCCTTATGTGGAATCAGTTTATCCGAGCATATCTTTAAAATTGCACGAGGGCCTCCATCATCCGTTGTGGAATGTCTGCTCTTTGCTGCCATCCTGCCGCTTCATTGCAGTTGTAGGGCTTTGGATTTGCTCTGTTTAGCTCTTCCTCGCTGAGGGAAGTTATTCTCCGTAATGGGTTCCACGGAGCCCTCTCTGGAGTTGTTGCCTTCTCAACCTGTGTTGTTCTTGGTAGATGGAAATAGCTTTACCACTAATATCCAAACCATGTTGCTGAGGTTCACACTGTCAATGGGTCACAGCCTATTCTCCATTTGTGGACTTTTGGCATACTCGAAGAATTTGAGTATTCTGGGGAAGGATTGTTTGTTCTGTCCTTTTGATGAATGAGTTAAATGCCAAGTGTTGGTACTATTTTTATGCATCAGCTGCAAGGCTGTGCTGTGTTTGGCACTTAAGATTTCATTGTTCATGTGTGGCGTTGATTTGTTATGGTTGAGCGTATTAATATCATTTATGTGCGTGTTAAGTTCCCAACAGTGTTATTGTTCATCGCTGCTTTGCTAAATGAGCCGGCGGTGAGAGAAAGTGCTGGAGAGCCTGCGATTTATGGACCCCACCTGGGGGAAGCCTTATTGCAGAGCCGGTGCTGCAAGAGTACTTAATTTTCCTCGGGGAACTCCTTACTGAGTAAATAACCAGAGTTCATGGACGTGCACATATTTGGCCACCGCTCCCTCAAATGAGAGTCTTGCGGGCTCCGAGAGGGAGCCGTCACTCCTCGTTCCTCAATAGCTTTTTAGTCATTCTTTTATAGTCTGTAATGGGAATGAAATATGGGAAACTGGCAGTGCGTGTCTAATGCTGATCGATTTCCAGTCTCCAAGGTCGACTATTGCTCTGTTTGATCTAGACGAGAGGCCCAGTCTGGAAAAGTGCATTACTCACCCACTTCACCTTCAGCTCTGAAGTAAGATGTGTAGCTTAATTGTGTTGCTTCTCTTTAGATTATCAGACACATTCATCAGTTCCCAAATAAATTAGAAATTATATTTGTTTATTTCTGTAACTGTTTGATAAATGTAATAAATGTGTAATGTCTCTTGAAGTGTGTGCTCTTAGATCCTGCTTTTATATTATCCTGCTGTATAATAGATCTTACAGTTGAAGGTTGATACTCTTGGGGTTAACATAGAATGTGGGTGCTCAGGTGGCACAGTGACAAGTCTCTAGCAATTCTCAGTGGCAGTTGTCGTTGAGTTTGAATCGCTCTGGTGCATTCCAACCTGGTCAGGAATCAAATAGAAACATTTATTTACGTTTATGTCATTTAGCAGACGCCCTTATCCAGAGCAACATGCAATGAATGCAATTTTTCAGTCCAAGAAATAGTGGGTTAAAGGTCTTGCTCAACTGTGTCAGCCTGGCAGAGGTAGGATTTGAACCCTGGTCCTTCTGCTTTGTTGTAAAGTACCATAACTGCTAGTCTGAAAAACAACTGACCTTTGTCTGAGGGAGAGGAGATTGGCCATGGGGTCTATCATCTAGCACTGCAACATCTGTCTGAGCCTGTAATGGACTCATGTCCAGTTCAGGAAGTGCTTCCTCCAGTACCCAGTTAATTTCTGGATATGGAAAATATGCCCCTGTGAGACTGATGAGTTATGGGGACAAGAAGAATTTGACCTCACGGGTTCCAGAACTTTCTTCATTTATATAGTGTGCTTACTCTGTCTTTTGGAACCTTCTTCTCTAATGTAGCATACTGCCTATGTGCATAGATATTCGTCTCACAGCTTTTAGATCTTTCCCTTGCATGGTGTTATGGCTGGTTGCTGAATACGAAAACGTTTTTGGCTATACATGGCTACAATTAGCATTTCCTCCATTTTACCTCTACAATACAGCTATGCAAAGCCCCGTCCTTTCAGGTCAAGGTGGTAAGATGAGTAGATCTATTCAACGAGGATGTACACTCATGCACTCATGTTTGCGTTGGTTTACTCTGGGTGCTCTGGTTTCCTCCCACATTCTAAAGACATTTTAGGTTCATTGGTAAATTGTCCCAGTATTAATGTGCCTGACCAGTGTCAATGTATCTTTGCTCATTACATGAATGGCCATTGATGCTGATGCAGTGTTAAATAAACAAAACAAAAACTGTGGCACCAAATTGCTTGGCATGGTGAAATACTTTAAATGAATGAGGTTTGGGTAGAGAAATTTTGCTGATGAAGGTCGTGTGGCCACAGTCTTTTCACCCATTACCCTGTACTTAGCCAAAATTGTATTACCTCTCACCAGCAGTTGGGACCTTGTAACTTTTTCGTTGAATTTTGTTACTGACTTCTGCTGGCTTTTTGGAAGCTTGCTTGAAGTTTGTGAAACAATTAAATGGGAATCCTTGAACACATCTGTATCACACTACTGTGCAAAAGTCTTCAGCCACCATTAGATTTGTTGTTTTAGCAATGGTATAATGACCATATATAATTTCTCAGTCTCTTTGTTACGATACGAACTGAAAATACAAGAAATATGTTCACAGCATTAAAAAAAAAAACCCAACATTTTCAGAACAAATTGGCTTCTGCATGCTAAAATCAGCATTGTGACCTCCCTGAAAAGTGGTTTCTTGGCTGCTACACTTTGAAAAGGACCTTTCCTGATCAAGCCTTTTCAGATTGTAGAAGGGTCAACTTGGCATCCTTAAAAAAACTGCCAGATGCAGCTATTGCCCAGTGGATATCACACTAAATGCTTGCCACTGTAGCATGTAGATGCTGTTTTTGTTTTTCTTTCATTTTTTTAATACTGTATACAAATTTCCTATTTTTCTACTTGTATTCTAGTAAAGAGACAGCAATAATTCTTTAAGGTCATGATACCATTGCTAAAACAACAAATATAATGGTGGCCTAAGACTTACGCACAGTACTGTATATGAAGTGTGTGCAAATAAAATCTTCAAACCTTTGTCATGAGCTTATCTTCCAGTCTGACCATGCAGTTAATCAACATTTGAGTGTGGAATTGATTTGATCCCATTTTTACTCTATTTCCTTTCATTCTGCTTTCAGCTGGCAAAGAAAATTCGGGAGAAGTTTAACCGCTACTTGGATGTGGTGAACAGGAACAAGCAGGTGGTGGAGGCCTCGTACACAGCCCATCTGACGTCTCCACTCACTGATATTCAGGACTGCTGCTCCATCCCACCCTCCATGATGGAGTGAGTAGAGCTTTTCCTCATGCACACTCCCAAATGTTCATGGGCTCGCTATATTCTTTCTGGAAACGTACATTGGGGGCAGAAATCACTAGTGAAAGTGCTTCCTTTTTGTATTTTTCTTGCATTTAGTATAACTGTTTTACATTCTGTGCGAGTGAAACGTTAAGTCAGTACAGTACATTTTAGAACTTGTTAGTATTTAGTGTTCCCATTGAGCATTTAGGGGGGCATTTGAAGGCATGGAAAGCAAAGTGTTCAGTAGCATCACATGGGATAACACGAATCAGCGTTTTGCACTTGTGGAGTCCATGCCAGCTTGAGCTCATGTTATCGTTGTAGGAAAACTGGGAATATGCCAAATTTGTTTCCAACATTTACTCTAATTGCTATGATGCTTATATCTGAAATTACAAAATGTAATCAAGTCAAGAAAAAATGCTAAATAGAAGCATTTCCACTAGTGGTCTCAGGCTGTTTAGTTTCAGTAATCGTCTTATTGAACTTTCCAGGAGTTTTTTACGTGCTTATCATCATGAGTATTAAATAGATTAGTGCAGTTCAGCTGGACTCATAGTTGGCCAGACGGTTATGGTTTTAAAGCTAACTGCGCTGGTTAGAAAAAGGTGTGTTTTTAAATGTCAGCACGTCCTAGCTCAATTCTTGGTGCATATAAGAAGCTGAAATTCTGGAGCGCTGTTCAAATCAAGTCGAGATGCTCTGTTCTTTCAAGTCTAATCTCAATGGGAGCAGCTTGCAGAGTTGCGTTATCTCTTAAATCTCAACCTCAGTCTCTCTCCCTTCTCCCTGTGCTGTTTTCACTCTTTCTGCCTTTATCTTCTGCCTTTGTTCTTCACATTGTCCTTCAGTCATTTTTTTTTTTCAAACATCTTTCATCTTTTTATCAAACATTTTTCCATCACTGAACCTTTCTCTGCCCTCTTTCTGATGAAATATTGAAGGCCTTTTTGTTGGTAAGAATTCTGGGAAATTGCCAACTAGTTTAGGTCCATAAACCATTTCCCCCAATGTCTACCCCCAACAGTACCCGTACACACAAAGCCGAGATCACCGTGACTGCAGCATGAAGTTCAGCTCTTCTCCTGTGCTCCATTCACCTATGTCACACTACCTAGAGTGTACTTCGTCCTCCGTTTTATTGCACCTGTTTTATTACCTACAATGCTTTGATCTGATAATAAATTCTCTTTTGCTTATTTGGCTGAATTAAGCGTTCACAGCCCTTTTTTTAATCGAGGAGTGTGACAAAGACATTAAAACATATGAATAACCACAAGGCAATAAGCAATGGGCATGACTATGAATAAAAACAAAACCCTTAATTTACAGGGCCTCTGTGTTTTTCGTTTGAACGCACTTTTTAACCCAGAGCATAACTCGCACTCACACCTGATAAGACACTAATATAACTAAACTAAAGCGAGAGAGAGAGAAACAGAGAGGGGAAGGGGGATATTTAGCCAGCTGCCATTGTTTGAAGCAAATGAAAGACCAAAATATAGCAGTATTACTTTTCAAAGTTAATCTCTGATAGTTTCTCCAATCTAAGAAGGTACAGCATAGCCTAGCAGTAGCCTAGCGGATAAGGTACTGGACTCTGGCCCAGAAGGACCAGGGTTCAAATCCCACCTCTGCCAAGCTGCCACTGTTGGGTCCTTGAGCAAGACCCTTAACCCACAATTGCTTGGATTGTAAGACTGTATCAATTGTAAGTCGCTTCTGGAGAAGGGCGTCTGCTAAATGCTGTAAATGTTAATATATCTTGGAGCCACAATGAGACCGAAATGAGCCTCACCAATACAGAAGCGAAAGCTAGAGTTCCAGTGGAGACAGCAACTATTGTGTAAATCCCTGAAACCTTTGACATTCAGTCAGATCAAAAATTAAGTAAAGCTGGACAGAAAATATTGGACTTAAATTACATGGTGAATCAGCATGAAGTAAGATGGATAGAATTTAGATAGCTGGGACTTCTAAGTGGGCTCAGTGTAAAACCTTAAACTGTATCACTTGGGGAGGGTCTAGGCTCAAAAGGCTGTCCAATGTGAAGATGGGTATAAAGCAAAACTTGGGGAACAAGCAAAAACTTGGAAGTATCAAAACCAGTGTGAAGAGGGCAGATAGAAATCTGCAGATAATTGAGTGAAACTTCGAAAGGTCTTTATAATTTCACAAAAGACCTCTCTCTTGCCACATCTTAAAAGCTGTGTCACTCATAGCTGGGGGAAATAAGTGATTATCTAGTATAGGCGTCATTGTAGAGGATAGCAGGAACTTGAAATGATGCCTGAACTGAAAGGGAGGGTGGAAAGCACCAATGGATTGCTAGAAAAATTCTTAATGACATTTTAATTTGAAACAGTGACTAGAACCGCTGAGAAAATATTATACTGAGACCGTGACATTTCAGCATGTGTACGTCAAAGGAGCTGGCTTCCCTTCAGCTTCGTTACGAAATGTTTACCAAAGTGTCCGTATAATTAATTAATCTTTGTGGAATTCAAGGTTTGAGCAGATCAAATATCCCACTGCAGTATCGCGCTGTCCGTTTGTTAAACTCAAAGTCCTCCCCGGTAAACAGTGCAGCTCAGCATTCAAAATCTGTTTGCAAACTCCAGACTCTGACGTAATAGACTCTCGCTGATGCGTGTGTGTCTCTGGGAGTCTATGGAGTGTTTGTGTAGCCGCCGTTTTGAACGGGATGGAAGGTTGTGCTCATTGGACAAGCAGGTTTGAATGCATTTTATAGAGCCATGCCCAGAAGTGTGGGCTTCACTGGCAGTGATTGGCATGCGAGTGCTTGCAAAAAAACATCTTGCTGTTTATTGGACAGTGACAGCCCTGAAGCACATCTTTATTATTATTTTTGTATTATTTAATTGAGCATAGTTTGACCTAATTAAGTAGAATGACCCACATATGATTCTAGGTAAGATTAGAGGTTTGAAAAGCTTAGGATGCCAGTAGCGACAGATTCATAAAAACTAATATTCAATATTATCTATATTATAATGTTCAAATAATATCTGTACTATATAAGGTGATTTATATTCTAAATGAACTGCACTTCATCCAATTAAGCAAGACTAATTACACTCTTTATAATGAAACATGCAGTCGGTCAGTTCTTTAAGCACTGACAATATCCTTGCTATGCTCAGAAAAGCATATTATCCATCACAATAACACAATTTTCACAATACGATAAAATATCACCATATTGCCCACTCCTAGCTCCATCTGCACTTACCCCTAACCTTAGTCTCAGTAACCTAATGGAGATCTTTTGACTCTTTTGGTTTTTCAAATAAAGCTGCAGTTTTTGTGAAAAAGCACTTTTCCCTGTGGGGACCAGCAAAATGTCCCCACAAGGTACATTACATTGTGGGAACATTTGGTCCCCTCAGTGTAATATAAACATGACCCACATACACCACAAACTTTAGCAATATCAAGCTTTCTTATTCACATACTGGACACCTTTATAGTTTAGATATTATGATCTTATAACCTTATGTAAACCTATATCCCATCGTACTCTTGCAGAAAGTAAAGTGTAACCAATACTTCACTGCGATGTGTGTGTTAATTGTTTCTCACTGGCGAGGTGTCAGTACCCAAGCTTGAGCGTTCCATGATTTTCACCACAAAAACGTCAGTTCTTGTCCAACATGATCAGTTTGTTTCCAGCACCAAAATACTGTGGTCTGGAATTATGTCAATGAATGGCTTCAGAAAATTGGGGATATTTTCATTACAGGCCTCCTGGAGGAAATTTATTGTTTCAGGTAATAACAGAATTATGAGAAATGAACAACCCTTTACTGGCAGATATTCCAATATAAACTGAAGCTATCATCTTGTGTGTTCTCATTGTCTAAAGCTCTAGCCATCTACTGTGTGTAGATGAAGTATATGAAATGTGTCATACTTGTGCAGTGTCTATATATATATGCGTGTGTGTGTGTGTGTGTGTGTGTGTGTGTGTGTGTGTGTGTGTGTGTGTGTGTGTGTGTGTATATATATATGTATGTATGTATATATATATATATATCATATATATAGATATATATATATATATATATATAGAAATATACCACACACAATATATATAGATATACACACACATATATATATATACACACACATATATATTGTATATATATAGATTATATATATCTAGATATCTATGTATGTATTATATATATGATATATATCTATATATATATATATTATATATACTATCGATATATCTATGTCCTGTGTGTATGTCTGTCATGTAGGTCTGATGTATGTGTGGTGTGTGTGTGTGTGTACTCTCTCTCTATCTATCTAGCTCTTTCTCTCTCCTCTTCTATCTCTCTATCACTCTCTCTATCCCCCACCCACCCTCTCCCACCCACACATATATATATATATATATATATATATATATATATATATATAATGTGTAGTATATGTGTGTGTGTGTTATGTGTATGGATGTATATAGATATATATATATTATTATATATATATATACACACATATATGTTTGATATTTGTGGTTTGTATATGAGGTTTGTGGGTGGTGAGATATAGTGGTATAGTATATGTATTATATAGAGTATATATATTATGTATATTAGTATGAGAGTGTGTGATAGATATATATATATATATATATATATATAGTAGGATATAGTAGATTGATATATATATATATATATAGATATAGGGAGAGGTATATAGTAGATATATATGTATAATGTGTGTGTGTATCTATAGATATATATTATATATATGTTATGTGGGTGTGTGTATATCTCTCTATCTCTCTCTATCTATATATCTATATCTCTATAATCTCCTGTGTATCACTGTGTGTGTGTGTTATGTATGTGTCTGCTTATCTCTCTTATCTCTCTTCTCTCTCTCTCTCATCCCCACCTCTGTTTGTATTTGGTGTGGTTGTGTTCCTGTGTGTGTGGGTGTCTATCATGGAGTCTCTCTGTCATCTCTATGTCTCTATCTCTGTCTCTATCTTCTGTGTGTGTATCTACTCTCTCTCTCCCTCTCTCTACTATCTCTCCTCTCTCTCTCCTCTCTCTCTCTCATATCTCTCCTCTATGTCCTCTCTCTCTCTCGCTCTCGATCTCTCCTTGTTTGTGTCTCCTCTCTCCTCTCTCTCTCTCGTCTTGTGTCGTGTGTGTCTGTTGTTTGTTGGTTGTGTGTCGTGGTGTCTCTCTTCTCTCTCTCTCAGCTCTCTATCTCTCTCTCTCTCTCCTCTCGCTCTTCTCTCTCTATCTCTTCTCATACTCTCTTCTCTCGCTATACACACACATATACACACACACACCCACACACCATAAATAGTTTCCTGTTTGTTTAAATGATCAAGCATGTGATGGTACGAACGGGAGTTCACGATACGATACACATCACAATACATGAGTGTCAATACGATTATATCACGGCACATTGTGATATATCAAAGTTTACTGAAAACATAGAAACAGCAGCAGTACAAGTTATGGTGTACAATCTGAGTCGTCTTAATACATCAAATCGATAGTTCAGTGGACAAACTGAGTCAAACCACTGTACTGTGACATGTACATCCATTTAAAATGTATTTTTTCCCTAAAAAAAGTCAGTATTTTGTGCTGAAAATTGCTGTAGTATATCCCGAAAATAAATATCGCCATATTGCTTTATCGATTCTTTTATTTTTTTTTTAAGCACAGCCCCAAGTTCGAACCCTCCTAAGAGTCATCAGCTTTTGTTTGACCACATTCCAGTTGTCATTTCGCCGTCCCTTGAGGGCAAAAGACCAAGACTTTCACACTGTATCAGTGTTACTCGTTCAGCCTATGTGTTGCTCCGGCACCCTGACCTCTGTTGCAATGTAAAGAATGCTTTAATCAGTACTCAGTCACCCAACATCTGCTCGCTTAATCAGCCATCTCTAAATGACCATGTCATCTTCTGCTTTAAGGGATCCAGTCAGCAATGACAGATCTTTATCTGCTCGTGTTTTGATGTAAAACTGGTCATTTGACCACTTTCAAACGAAAGCCTGAGTAGACTTCTGGTTTCAAAAGTCTACAAGCAAAATAACGTGCGTCATTGCACTGGGGGACGGGGAAAGTCATGTCAACTCCTTTGACATTTTCTTGGAGGAGTCATTTTGAACATAGTAAATGAATATTTAAGCCAGGGAAAGAAATCATTAACCTGGCTCAGTGGTTTATTGGCTTCCATGACCAGTCATTTTATTCTCATTTTATTGTCACAGCAGTTAATCCTTTAGAAATCGAGATATTGGAGTGGATTCAATGCATGCTGTATGTAGTCTTGCTTGGAAATCCCTTCAGGTCCCTTCACCCCTCAAAATACTGGTGTTACAGATCGTGTGTCAGTAACCGCTTCATGGTATCGGTGCGCTAATCAGCATAAAGGAAGAAAAGTTTAAAATAATTCTCTCAAGTATTTGAGGAAATTAATGACAGTGGGTTCTAATGATGTGTGTGAGAATGTTTCCCCTGTTCCATATGTACATATGAAGTGTTTTGCTCAGCATGTCCATTTTGGGGGCGACTTACATTTAGCTTGCATGTAAATTGAGATTTTTCTCAGGTTTGTTGTGGGTATAAACAACTCATTTTGAATCTACAGTCAGAATGACAACACATTCTGCATGTAAACATAAACTGCTGGATGTTCTGTGATGGTGTGAGATGTTTGCTGTATAGCACTTTTTCACCATCAACATCATTCAGTTTAAACCAGAGTCAAGAAACATATTTGAGTCGGTTACAGAGCTGTGTGTGGGAGATAAATTTGGAACCAAAAGCAACAAGACTTGTTTACTAACATTCCAGACATTTAACTTGGCGTCGTCTGTACCGAGCTCGATCATGGGAAGAAACCTTGAGGGCTCTAATACATTTAGAACTTGATACTGGATGAAACTGCAGTGTTTTTACGTTTAAATCGGCTAAGGTTAGTGTGCATGTGTGATGCCATACAATAAACCTATGGCCTTGTCATTTCCTTCTACACTGCCTCTCATTTGCACATGAATCCACTCTGTTTATCTTCTGAGCTGGCTGGAGTCTGTTGGTCTGTACCCAGTCGGTGTGAGGTAATGAAGCTGGACGCTGGTGTTCCCAGTGTGGTCAAGCCTTAGCTTTTTGTAAGCCGTTGGTGGATCTGTGGTGTGCATGTGGGTGGTTTCTCTAAGTCCTAGCATGATCCCTCTCTTAACCTCTAAATGTTGGTGCACTAATGAAGGAGCAGTCTGACAGATGAGGAGTCGGTATAGACGGACGCAGTTAGAAGCTCTGTGGATCTTATCTCCAGGGAGCTTCCTCAGCTTTAACACTGCAGTGGAGCCCCAGGCCACCTGAGCTTATCACCTTCAACATCAAACACTCCCAAATGAGAAGGGAAGGGTTTGACACGTAGGGTGATGCTTTAAGATCATGGAGGATCTTGGTCTAGTGATATTATTATTCATATGGCACTGTCTGCATAGCCATGTGCGACAATTGAGGATGTGGAAATGAAAACCTGCTGCTTTCGAAGTCTGAAGGTAATACTGTTGTCATACATACCTAAATGTTGGCAGCAATGGAAGTTTAGTTTTATGGTGTTATTGATTCAGTGTATGAAACCCCTTTAGAGGTAATTGCTACACAAAGGAGATTAGTGCCATATGAAGTAATTTGCAGTTGAATAATCATATTCAGTATAAGTAAAGAGGTTGTGCAATATTGACAGAAAAGGGATTTTTTCTGGGATTTTATCCCTTCAAAAGTGTTTTTGTAAAAGTTTTGCACTGTACCATCTTGCTCTTGTTCCTAGAATATTAATTGTTGCTTACTAATGGCATCAGTGGAAGTAACATTGAAGGAAATGTACATATAAGGAAAACAAGCCACCTGGTTTTTCTTGTCTTAACTCACTTGTTTTGCAGAATGATTTCTAAAGTTTGCTGAGTTTGTTTTTGTGCTGGTGCCTTGGCCAGTTTAAGCTTGTTGTGGACAGCTGACTCATGGAATTTGTCATAATTTTCATATTCTGCATGGTGGTTAGTTTGCAGATGGTGATATTTTGTCTCCAGTTTGTTCAGTTCTGCACTTAGTTAGAATGCTAGCTTGCTTTGTGCATGCATGTGCATTGCACATGTGCAGTAAGTCTATCCTGTTGCTACCTGGCTACATGATGCAGTGAATTTGTGAACTCTTAAGGTGTTTTTTGACAGTTTTTGCAAACTGAGTGACAGGCTCAGTTCGTCAACAAGTTAAGATATTTTCATAATCGCGCACGGTACACGATACATATCGCACACTCCTGCTGTCCAGATTATATTTGTTGAAAGCTTTTTCCTCTTCAGTTCCCTTATTTTGACCAAATGTAAAAGTAGCATTCCCTAGGTACACAGAGGTACAGTTTAAAATACCTGATGCTGCTTTAGTGGGGTCCAAAAGTCTGAGACCACTAGTGAAAATTCTGATATTTGCATTTTACATTTTTAATGGATTGTCGATCAGAAGGTTGACCGTTTGAGTCCAAGCCCCAACAAGCTGCCACCATTGCACTCTTGAGCATGGCCTTACCTTTCAATTTAATGGTTGTAGAAACCAAGTACCAACTTGGCAAGTAGTACCAATATGATGTAAAATCTGGTAATCCTATGTGGAGTTCTATATAAAATTGCTATTTTATAGCACTCCACATAGGATTACCAGGTTTTACATCATGTTGGTACTACTTGCCAAGTTGGTACTTGGTTTCTGTGAAGTGAATTATGAATTAATCTTAGTAAAAAGCACTGTGCTGTTCATGTGTGGTTGACCGGCACAGAATTGGTTATATAAGACCGAACGCCTGATCACCGGCTGAAACCGATCATGCTAAAACCGGCCGAATCTGTATATGTAAATAATGAAGGCTTTAATTACTACAGGGTTTACTTCGCCCCAAAAAAAACAAAGCTTAAAAACAGAGATGTGCCTTTTTTGGCTTGAGTATTTTCACTCCGCTAAGACACACCCTGAATTCATTGGGTTAATCATTAATCTGAATCAGTCTTAAGAGTTGCTGTGTTCATGTGTTTTTCTTTTGTATCTCAATCTCTTGCTTTATAATCCAGTTCTGTGTTCTGTTCTTTAATCATCTGGATCATTTCCCAGCTGTTAACAGACTATTTGTAGGCTGTGGTGTATGTTATGCTACCTCGCTAGTAAGCGATCTTTACCCAGCATGCTATTCAGCGATGTTGTTCTATTCAGTGCTTCTAGTGGCGAAATTATATAATTTGCTGCCCATTTGTTAGAGCTGTGTTTCTACTGTGCACTGGTATGGAGGTATATGAAAGCATACTGTATGGGAAATTAACCGCCCAGTGTACCGCCCAACACTTGTGTATATACTGGGTGGGCCATTTATATGGATACACCTAAATAAAATGGGAACAGTTGGTGATATCAACTTCCTGTTTGTGGCACATTAGTATATGGGAGGGGGAAAACTTTCAAAATGGGGTGTTGACCATGGCGGCCATTTTGAAGTTGGCCATTTTGGATCCAACTTTATTATTTCCAATGGGACGATGGTCATGTAACACATCAAACTTATTGAGAATTTCACAAGAAAAACAACGGTGTGCTTGGTTTTAACAGAACTTTATTCTTTCATGAGTTATTTACAAGTTTATGACCACTTATAAAATGTGTTCAAAGTGCATTGTGTTGGATTGTCAATGCAACCCTCTTCTCCCACTCTTTACACACTGATAGCAACACCGCAGAAGAAATGCTAGCACAGGCTTCCAGTATCCGTTGTTTCAGATGCTGCACATCTCATATCTTCACAGCATAGACAATTGCCTTCAGATGACCCCAAAGATAAAAGTCTAAGGGGGTCAGATCAGGAGAGCATTTCTTCTGCGGTGTTGCTATCAGTGTGTCATGAGTGGGAGAAGAGGGTTGCATTGACAATCCAACACAATGGCCAGCACTTAGTTATAAGGTGTTTCCATATAAATGGCCCACCCTGTATATCAGTATATTAAGTATTCATTGCCATAGCCATCTCAATGATGAAGGTCGTGTAAAAAGGTACATTCAGTCATGCTAATAAATAGACATTCTGACTCAAAGTTAGAAACTGCAAACATCAGAGCTGTCTTTGACATCGAGCATGTTTGTGTTTGCTTTCTTTGTTTGCCTCATATTCACTTTAACAACAGCAGTCCATTGGGCAGTAACTGAACTCCATTTTTGTATATCCATTAGGGTGCCTTAAAATTGCGCTTCTCCAAAACCACTTTATATGCCTTTTCAGTTCTTTTCTAAAGATGTGTAGTTTTTGTATTGTGACGTTAAACTAAAGAAAAAGCCGAATAGATGTGTCGATACATGTGTATGATTGTAATATCCTTTAAAAAAAAAAATTAAATAATGTTTTGGTGGGTTAGTAGCACACTTTGTGGACTATGGGCTGTAAGGTTCAAATCCCACTTCTGCAAAGCTGCCACTGGTGGATCCTTGAGAAAGGTCCTTAAACTGCACTTGCTTGGATTGAGATTGAATCAGTTGTAAGTCTTTTTGAATGAGAGCATCTCCTAAATTACTGTACAAGCAAGGGCGTGGCAACTTGGGGGCATCATCCCCAATGTCCCCACTTTGTGCCAGGGCTATTCACCACAAGATCGAGGGTTCACATCCCAGCTGTGCCTAGATGCCAGTGTTAAACTCTTGTTGAAAGTCCTTAATCTTCAGCTGCTTGGGTTGTACTTTGAAAGACTGTAGTTGTAATCAGCCCTGGATAATCTGTTAAATGCTCTAAATCCAGATACAGTTACGTAATTTTAATATTCTGACTACTTTTACTGACCTGTTAGCCAACCCTGCTCACAGTCGATGTAGCTACTTTAAGCAGCTAACTTTCTGACCTCCAAGCTAGCCATGCTAAGTTGCATTGTAAGCTACCTAGCGATGTTATTCAGCCATCGTATTCTAGAGAACCTTTCACATTCAAAGACTGTGTAATTACTGGGTCACTTTATACCTAACTTCCTGTCTTTGTTATTTCTTCATGGATCCTTCACACAGCGATTAACCAGGCTGCTCCCATTCACACATGAAAGAGCCGTTACACATGATATGACTTATAACAAATCCCCTCTCTGAGATCTAAGCATGGCTGTAAGGTGAGATCCCTCTGCTTCAGCTTCCGCTTGCGTGTATGGATCCTTTTTCCCTAAACTTTGCAACGTGTCTGCTAGCATGATGCAATGTTGGTCTCATGGTCTGGATTATGTTAAATTTAGCAGCTGTTTTACTTTTTTTAATGGCTTTTTACGAGTGAATTATTTTCATTCATTCTTCTTTGCCAAACGTTTAGATGTGTTGATTTTAAGAAAATTTGGAATGGTCTCAGTTTTTTCGGACCTGTATCTGTGATATTTGTTAAAGCTGTTCTGGCTTGCCCATGTAATCTCTAGCGGGCCACAGATGGACAGCAAAGTTGTTTTTGGGGAGCAGTGGATTTCTCCTCGCAACCCTGCCATGCACTCCACTGATGTTCACTGCTCTCCTTAAGAACTCATGAACATTAAGATTGGTCAGTGTTAGAGTGGCTTTTCATTGCTTAGAAGTCACTCTGGGTTCTAGACCTGTGCTAAATAATCGATACAGCAATATATCGCAGAGTTTATGTTCATGATGTGACCCATGTATCTTGCTGCGTATCGTATCGTGAAGTCCTTTCCAATACCCACCCCTACTGGGTTCCTGTGTGGTCTCACAGACCATTACATGCTACTCTTGGAGACACCTTTTGTGGATTAACCGCTAATTTTGGGTGACAATTGAACTTCATTTCTGCAGAGTCCAACTCTTGCGAAATGGTTTTGTCACCATTTCCAGCCTGATGTACATTAACAACTCTATTGGGGCGCTCAGAAATGTCATTTATCCCCACCATGATGCGTTGCCTGGCCAAAAAAATGTCTCTCTCTCTAATTTCGTTGGACTGCCTTTAGCTTTGATTACGACACGCATTTTCTGTGGCAACATTTCCACAAGCTTATTCTTCTCTTACTTCTGTCCAAGTTGCATTCATTTTTCCCCAAGATCTTGTACTGACGATGGGAGATTTGGACCACTGTGTCTCCAGCACATCCCGGAAGATTCTCAATGGGGTTCACGGACTGTGGTGGCCAATCCATGTGTGAAAATTGTCTCATGCTCCCTGAATCACTTTCACAATTTGACCCTTCTGAAACCGATGAACATCTTTTCCACGACTACAGGATGTGTCTTTTGACATGGTTATTTAACATAAGAGAAGCTACTCACTGCATCAGTTAGGGTTAAAGAACTTGTTGCCAGCTGAAACATAATCACTAATGCAGTAATTATCCGATGGGAGGCTCTTTATTTAACTATTTAACTATTTGCTTAGTTAAATCCAGATGGTGACCTTTTTGGCCAGGCAGTGTATATTTGAACAACAATGTGTTGAGAAGATCAAGCCAGTCTTAGATTTCCTTAGTCAGTTAGAACGCCCTACATAGGAAATGGGCAGCAAGGGCACTCACTAGGTATTGAAACAGACCCGATGAACACTTGGTAAAAGCAGTGGCGCACTCGGGTCAAAATGTTGTCGCGCTCAAGTGCTCCTAAATACCGTATTTTCCGGAGCGCACCGGGTTATAAGGCGCATGAAATGAAACAAAACTCTTAAGTTCCGTCGGAAGCTCAGTTTGGTCTTTACCTGGCGCAGGGCGTCTTCTTGCTTCCTCCACTTCCGTACCATTGATTCGTTAATGTTGAATTCTCTCGCAGCTGCTCTATGTCCATGTTGTACTGCGTGACTGATAGCGTTGAGTTTGAAATCCACTTCGAAAATAAATAAATGAATGAATGCTCGTACCCTAATGCTGAAGCACATACCGTATTACTCCTCAATGCTGCGCACTACGTTTGCCTTAAGCTTCGTAACTTACCAAGGCCGTGCTAAAACATTTTGACAGATTTATGAGCGCCGTGTACCATCTACAATCGGTTCTAGGTCAGAAAGCACAACCAGAATTAATTCATACATTAGGCGCACCGCATTTTAAGGTTCACTGTCGATTTTTGAGAAAATTAAAGGATTTCAAGTGCGCCTTATGGTCCGAAAAATACGGTAAATATTCAATTCGCATTTATTTAAAAAGAAGGTGCAAATGCGAGCAAAACGCTCACACTGTAGAGCCTCTTCATCCTATTAAATGAACTGCTAATTCTAAATGTTTTCATACTCTTGCCACTCACAGATGTGCAATACTGGATTGTTTTCCAGTATTTTCCCTCCATTTGTTTAATTGGGTTCTCTTAATCAACATTTTAGGTCATATTTATGCAAAAAAATTGGAAAATACTGAAGGGCTCACAAACTTTAATGCACCAGTATGCATCTTATTTTGACCTTCATTTGCACATTGAGCTCAGATTGGTGATTGACAAGAAACTAGAGCATGCTCTTCCTCACTCTGTGGTTCTACTGGGTTTTTTTTTCTGATGTGAAATTCAAAGCGTTTGCCAGTGCGTTTTTCATCTGCCACATTTGCCTAGCCCCCACTTGTAAAGTGTGTTGAAGGAGAATTCTAATGACGAGAGCCTGGTGGGAATTAAATGTCTGAAGTTCAAAGCACTTTGCACATCACAGCAGCCGTCAATCACCAGGCTGCCGGATGGAGGAGAGCGGGCTAGGAGGGAGGAGGTGGAGGATGAGAGAGGTAGAGAGAAAAAGATCCGACTAGATTAGCAGTGAGGTTTAAACACTTATTTCATATGGCGGAAGGTCCGGAGTCACACAAGACGAGTAACAAGCTACAAGTAATGGCGTAGAACTGGGATAGAGAGGCTAACTAGGACCGTGGAGAACAGGCCGAACATTAGATAGCACATACGCATGCATTAGCTGACAGCAGGGAACTCTCCTGAGACGGGCTTTGCATGGGATCAGAGCGAACAGAGACCAGACGTAGCTACATGGTGGGGAACAGCTGTGATCGGCAATTTCTCCCGCACACACTTGTACAGTGTTGTGTGAATAAACCTTCGCACTCACAGCTGTGATGGGTCCTTAAGACAGGATTTTTGTTCCATTCGTAATTTCTGTGTCTGCCTGAAGCCAGGTGACTGATTTTATCCAGCTGAGCAGCATGGGGCTAGCGGAAATGTATAAAGGGTTTTGTAGCGGAGCTGTAGAAATGTGCTAGCACTTATTATTCTAGAAATGTGATTGGAAATGAACTCTAATGAAGAGTAAGAAATGTGCTGACATTTGTTACTCTTCTGGAAATGTGATTGAAAATAAAATAATGAGCAGTGACTATATTCGAGTTTTTAAGAGTTTTTAGCAGGAACGTTAATTGAATTCAGATCCAGCCGTCAGCTGGAGCCTGTCAGGGAAAGTGCATCAGCATGCTCATCGAAAATATTCAAGGAGTCCGTCTAAGGCTGACCATACCCTAGAGGACTTTGAGAAGATTATTAATTGTTTTTTTTAAATAGGTTTTTTTGTTGCAGATTGTCACAAACTATGATTTTCCAAAGACTGGGGCTCTTACATGGCCACTAACTATGGCAGCTAGATTCCCTTGAGATTTCCTCATCATGCTACTGGAGAAATCAAAATGTATTGAGATTTCGTACCTGCCATATGATTACACTGTAAGCATTTGATTTAGTCAACATTATTCACACATACATACATGCATATATTTGGAGTACTGTTCATCCAAATATGAAAACACACTATTTCAAAGTCAGTTTTGGGGATGAGCCTGAGGCTATGTCCACACGTACACGGGTATTTTCTAAAACAGGGGTTTTCAAATTCGTTTATAAAAAACATGGCGTCCACACAAGCACTGTTTAAACAAAAAACTTCGTCCACATGAAAACGCAAAAACGCACACAGTTGCTGTCAAGAGCAATGCCAAACCAGCAGTCCTATATGCCGGCGAAGCAGCTCACTCAACGACAACAGCGACGTCCTAACATTTTCTCGCCATTCTTCTTCAACAAGCACTTCATTTTGAAAGCTGTCCCACAAACGAGAGGTCCGACTGGGTCTCGTCCCAAACCGGCGACGCTGGGGGCGGGAACTGCTTCGTGGGTGTGATGGATTTATAGTAGTGACCTCCGTAGCGCATTCTGACGCCTCTGTTCTTCAGTGTAATGAAAAAGTAATAATTGTAAATATATTTGTAGATTTGTAACAAGTTCGGTCAGCAGTGTTACGTTTTTAAAAAGACCCGTGTTCGTGTGGACATAGCCTCAGGCCCTGTCCACACGAACACGGGTATTTTTAAAAACGTAGCTTTTTCTATGCGTTTTGACCGTTCGTCCACACGAAAACGGCATTTTAGGTCACTGAAAACGGACTTTTTGGAAAACTCCTTCCAGGGTGAAGATTTTCAGAAACTCCGTTTTCAGCGTTGCCGTGTGGACTGGGGAAAACGGAGTTTTTTGCTTGTAACGTCACTTTGTCCGCCGTT